>WAAD01006091.1:122491-315806 GCA_013389945.1 Fregata magnificens
GGGGGGCCAGGGGGGTGGGGCACCCCGGCGCCTTCGTCTTTCCTTTTATCGTTAATTCTTTCCACCCTTCGCTCAGCGACCGGCAGAAAATTGCCAAGAGCAGCCAAGCGACAAGGAAGACCTGTCGCCGGCAAAGAGAATTACCAGGATTCAAAACATGCCTCAGTGAGAGCAAAAATTGTGCCGAAACGACCTGCAGAAGGCTGAAAATTTTTCTTGGTGTGTTTGTGGAAAAGCTGGGCGATGAGGTCGTACCAGCGGGCGAGGGCACGTTTTCCGCACGTAGGCATTTCTGGGTCGCGTGGTCAAGGTAACTAGCAGAGGGGATTTTTAAAATCGGTGGATTTGAGTCTCTCTCGATCGCTAGTCGCCATTTTTAATAATTCTGAAAATACTGGGTAAGTTTCAAAAGAGATTTTAGATAAAGGGCGGAAGAAAACCAAGCTCCCGAGTTTGAAAACAGTAAGCGAGAGAGTTACAGGCTTTCCGCGGGCAAAATGACCAAATAGCCGATCAGTAGCTATTCGTAAGGTATCAAAGGAGGTTCACCAGCTCAGGTTTATGGAAAATACGTGCTGTGAAAATAACCTGCCCTCCTTTTTGGTTCTAGGAGCAGACCGATGAGACACAGCCGGCTGGGAGCGCCGGCGGGACGAAGGCACGCTGTCCGTACTCACCGCTCGGGAGCCCGGGGCTGGGAAAGGCTTGGGCAGCAGTCCATGAAAATTACGTTGCGATCAGAAAGTCTCCCGTGATGGACATTTGCAGACAAAAGCAAAGCAGAAGTGGGACCAGGAACGTATCGTTATCTCTGTACTTGGCAATCACACGAGTGCAAATGGGATATTGCGTCCAGTCCCCGTATTCATCGTTCAAAAATGATGCGAATGAGGGGGGCTCTGGAGAGCAGCCGTGGGAAGATGAGAGAATGGGAAAACAGCAGCAAGGTCCTTTCGCGTAGCAGAGAGCCGCAAAGCGCAGCCCCTGCCCGGGGCTGGGGGGGAAGCAGAAAAGTCGGTCCAAAAATTCAGACAAGCGCACATTTTCCAACTGAGAGCAAAAAAATAACGCAAACCTGGAAATGGTATCAAGGGTATGGTGGATGCTTGCCCACCGGGGGTTTTTAGATTATTTAAAAAAAAAAGAAAAAGAAGGGGACGATCTAGTTTGGAGACGAAGCGATTGAGGTCAGCGCAGACCTGAGTTAAGCAGCAGGGCCAGAAGCAGGTCACGGCCGTCCCGCTGGCCGTGGCACCGGCCGGGCTCTGAGCCCTCACCAGCCGCGTGCGGGAGGTTACCTTCGTTCAGCATCGTGTATCTTGTGTGTTTGAAAAGGCTGCGCACGGAGGAAGCTTAGAATAACGGAGTTTAAACGTTTGATTTCAAGGGGGTTTTGTAAAATTATCTTGCAGAAATACTGAACGAGAACTTACGTGGTATAAGCAAGAACTAGATTTCGGTGTGGTTTAGCTTGCCTGGTTGTCTGAGCTGCCGGCTAGCCGGGGCACACGGACTTAGCAGCTCCCTGTTAATGAGCAGTCACAGAAAAAGATTTAAAAAAATCAGCTAATGAGGCTAAGTGAAAAAAAGCCGGCAACTCCGCGGCGTGGGGTGACCCTGCCAGGCGAGCGGCAGGGCGTACCCTGGGAAAGGCGAAGGCACAGCGCCGGCGCCCGGGCGCTGACCGAGTGCTCGGTCCCTACCGCACATTTTCAGTGCCTTATTACAAACCTTATTTCAGTAGCCCAGACAGATGGGTTTTACCACGAGGGGAGACTGGGGATGTCCATCATCCTCATTACTGTCAGGCTGTTTGTAATACACTAATTATTCCGGCTCTTTCTGACATTTCTTTTCTGCAATAACTTTAATAAAGTTTTATGAGAGCTTATGCAAACCTAACAATGTTTTTCCACCTGATATTTTTCTTTAGCAATCCGTGCTGCCGCTGCGTTTCCCTGATAACCTTTCCATTTCCTGCCGAGAAGCTGTTTGTGTTTTCTCCTCTCTGTGTCCTGGTGATTCTCTGAATCACCAAGCTCCGTGCTCCTCACCCGCTCCTCCTCCTGGTGCTCCGGGGGCAGGTGCCGGTCAGCACACGCCGTCTGCTCCCTGGCACCGTGCCGAGAGGCTACGCAGAGCAAATTTGCATTCTCAGCTGTTAGTCATCTTGTAAAGCACATTCCTAATTTTCTAACCGTTGTCGCTTCACCTTCTCCAGCATTAATTTCCTGGGCTTTTCACAACAAAACATGGACCTGTTGGAGCGGGTCCAGGGGAGGGCCACAAAAATGCTCTTCTCCTGTGAGGACAGGCGGAGAGAGTTGGGGTTGTTCAGCCCAGAGAAGAGAAGGCTCCGGGGACACCCTATCGTGGCCTTTCAGTACTCAAAGGGGGCTTATAAGAAAGATGGGGGCAGACTTTTAGCAGGGCCTGTAGCGATAGGACAAGGGGTGCTGGGTTTAAACTAAAAGAGGGGAGATTCAGACTACATATAAGGAAGAAATTTTTTTTTTTTTACAGTGAGGGTGGTGAAACGCTGGCACAGGTCACCCAGAGAGGTGGGAGATGCCCCAGCCCTGGAAACATTCAAGGTCGGGTTGGACGGGGCTCTGAGCGACCTGACCTAGTTGAAGATGTCCCTCACGGCAGGGAGGATGGACTAGATGGCCTTTAAAGGCCCCTTCCAACCCAAACTGTTCTGCGAGTCTATGATTCGCTGCCACTGCATTGATGTTTCAGATTATATTTTTGCTGCAAAATGAATTTACTTTTACCAAAATGAGTTTTCCTTTGCTATTTTCTATTCACGTGTGTAATCTCCCAGGTCCCCTACCTTACTTTTCTTCCTGCAATGCACGATGTCTGTTAATTTTCCCCCACAGTTACTACAAATGCTGGGTGAAGTTCATCCCCAGCTACGGCTACACCGTGTTATGCTACCGGAACCCTCCGGCGGTCCCGCTGGCCTCTCTAGCTTCCCCTCTCCTGCACTTGGGTATTTCTCTTTCCTTCCCACAGCCCTCCTGCTTTCCCAGGCTGGCCTCTCTCGCCTCTTCTCTCCCGTCTGTAGGCTGGAAGTAGGCAAAGATTTTATGTTATTAATCACAATGTTATGGTTACAGAACTACAATAGTCTGAGGGGAGCTATTTCCTTCTAATAATTGAAATTAAAATCAAAATTATTATTGCTTTTGGGGAGACAAGCAGATGGACAATGTACTTGTTCTGTCATCCATGGTGAGGTAAGGAAATAACGCGAGTGGAAGAGAAAATGATAGACGTTAAAAAAAGCGTCCTCCGTCATATGAATGATCCTGGTGACAAGAACACTCTGCTCTCAGGAATGCCCTGGAAAGAGTTATTTTCTCCCAGCCGGGAGCCCAAACCTGATGGAAGTCACTGCTAATTTCATTACGCTGTAGCTGCGGGACAAAGAGAAAAGACCCAGGAACTAACTGTGTCTTAACCTCTAATCCCTTCTGATGTCCGTGATGCTCTTCACTCCAAGCCTGCTTCTCGATTCAACCCAGATCTCAGCAGCTACAGAGTTAGGAAGGAAAAGCCCAGAACATTCTCTCCCCCACCCAAACCACAAGCTGATGGATTTTTTTCTCAGCAATTCGGTGTGCCATTGATACAAACCGTCCTGCCACCAGGGTGGGAGGAGGCGATGATGCCCGGCAGTGCAGTGAAACGCTTATTTGGATGCAAAGCCACTCAGGAAACCCATGTGGGGATTTCCCATTCAAATTCAAATTGAGATTCTGAACGTTCTTGGGTTGCAGAATAGACAATTCCGCCATGAATCATCAAATTAGTTCATAAGCAAATGCACACCAAGTCAGGAACACAGCTAGCGAGCTGCGCAGCTGGCTGAATTTCTGCGTCCCGAGTGGCTGCCCAGCTACACCTCAGGGCCACCACGGAGGGACCGGACTGACTTCCGTGTTCTACGGCACTAGGCAACATGGTTATGTCAGAGGCCAACGCTAGTTATGTCAGAGCCTGTCCATTTCTGTGAACCACTACAACCGCAGCGAGTGCCTGCTGCCTCCCGGCGCGCTCTCTGCCAGTGCGAACAACCTTTGGCTCTGCCTCTCACCTGAAAATCAAATTCACAAATACAAAAGCCTGCTAGCCACCTCCAGCAGATACACGGGACATGGTCCCAGACACCCTGCTGCAGGGGTGGCATTTTATATCAGTGCACTGAAGTAACGAATTTCTTTCCATTTTTGCAGGAAGTACTGGGTCAATCCAAAGAAAAACCCATGTGGTGAAAGAGGACGTCAAATATAAGCACAAGTGTTAACGAAATATTATGGTGGCCTACCTGAGAAGACCCTTCTGGACCGTGATGTTCAACTTAACCATACGGTCATGATCATACCATCCCAGTCACGTTCATCTGTTTGAACGTTTGGTATATCTGAAGGCTGAGAGGGAAAACTGGAAGGGAAGCTCTGACCCTTTTGAAGTCCAAGGCCACTGGCTGCAGCCAGGAAGGTTCACCCGACGCAGGAAAATGCAGAAGGAGATGTGTATTGCTGGTACTTAAAGAGCTCTGGGAAGGGGCAGAATATTCCCCTGCTGCTGGCATCTCCAGCTGCCGCCCAGGGCCACGTTTCTGAGCCTTCTCCTCAAGACAGACACCGCACTTCACATCTCACTTCTTCCCCATGAGGCAGAAAACCACCGTAACAGCAGCATGACAGTAATTGAAACCGTTTCGCTCACACCGCCATGTGACAGCAGAAATACAGCAAATGAACTCATTTGCAGCAGCGCTCACAAGCCAGGAACTGCAGCCGTGGCACGGCAAGTTCAATCGACATCTCCTTATCTTCTAAAATGCAAGTCACAACTAACATTAATTCACATATTTGCCACACGGTTCATTTTGGAGAGGTGGAGAGTTGTTCTCCGGGGCCCGGCAGGACCACGCTGCCCTGACGGCACGCAGAGCCGCCCCCAGCCACCCACACTGCTTTCAGGCGCTTGTCATTCTGCTGACTTCAGAGGAACTACTTCTGATTTACGTCCAACTAATTTGTAGCAACGTCAGGCTTCAAAACTTTGAGCTGTCAAACGCAAATGGACACAAACATTATTTTTTCCCCCTGCTATTCTGAAGCTAACGTCGGTTTTATGATTGCTTGTAAAACCTGGCAAATTCAGAATGCCTCGTATTTACTTTCCAAATTTAGAATATTTTTATCCTGTTTCTGCTGGACTGAGAAGCCAAATGAAACATTTTTCCAACAAATGCGGGTTGTCTGACACGATGGCTGCTGCTGCCTTTGCATCCCACTCAGGTCCGGTTTGCTCCTTGAATTTTCCTTTTGGAAGGCAGAAGCTAATGGCCGGCAAACGGACACGGCAGGGAGCCTCGCAGCAGCAGCGGGGGTGCGGGGCCGAGGCAGCCTTTGCTGCGGCCACTGGAGAAGACCAGAGGTGCCCCACAGTTCTCACAGCACAACCCCAGCGTGGCCCACGTACATGTGTCGTAGTCCAATATTTTCTCCTAACTCACTTTTAATATGAAAAAACCCTAAAAACTTGTCTTGACCAATATGGTAAAAATATTGGTCAAAAGATGGTCTTGACCAAAAGAGTACTTTTTCCAACGTGGAGGTTTTTTCCCCATCCGTGCTGCTTTCATGCTTTTTTTTGCAGGTTTTAAATGAGCTGCTGGCCGTGCTGAGGCTCCCCTCGCTGAGGATGGATTTCCTCCATTAAGAGGGCAGCGTTATTTGGCTGGAGGAGGCATTAGGTTGCCCTGAATAGATCATCAGAGCTATTGATTTGATTGCAGCGTGTGCGTTTGCGTTGGCACTTAGGAACCTCTGCTTTAACGATCGATGCCCATTTGCTGCTTTGTTCTTGTGAGGCCACACATAGACCAGCATCCAAAGGGGAAAACCAATAAAAATGAAGTGTTTCTTCATATGCTGCATATGCCAACCCTTTCTGCCCTGTGGGACTCCTCACAAGGTATCGGGGAAGCTAAAATATGCCTGGGTTCAATAAGCAACAGGGGAAATTCAATGAAGATCTGTCCCAGAGGAGTGGGCACACAGGCACCGTCTCCAATCATTGCCCCAAGGCGCAAGGGCTGGATGCTCTATCAGCGTTTGGGAGAATTGTCGCCAAATCCCGTTTCTCCTGCTCCTCCCTGCATACGAGTATTTACCCCACGAGAGCACAGGGTGCCCGGCGGTGGGAACTGCCGTGTCCTGCCCTGGCACACGTGACTCTCACATAGATGCTTTTTTTTTCACATTTTTTAACTCAAAATAGTTTGGAGTAGAAGTGGTGCCAGAACAACACTCACCGAGGAATAAGATGGAATTGCTCTGTGAAGACGCTGCACCGGACGTACGTATTGGATCACCAGATCCATATATCTTCCATTGCACTGTGCTTAACCTCCCTCGTAAACCAAAATTACGATATCACCAATTGAATTTTTGACAGCCATCACGGTGACTGAAATATTTTCTTTCCAGTAAAAAGTGCAGCGTCTTTTGTGCAAGTTCTTGAAAAGCTGCAGCCGGTGCCTTTGCCAAGATTTAGAGGCTCAGGGCTGGACTGGGGAGATTAATAACTGACTGTCTGCAGCAGCTTCTCTTGGTTCTAGGTCACGCCATGGATGAAGAAGGTATAAGCAGGGTTATTAAATTTGCAGACAATACCAAACGTAGAGGCAGTGCAAGAAGAGTGAGGGCAGAACTAGAATTTAAAATGTTTTGACAAACTGAAATAATAGTTTGGAATTTTTAAAAAAAGTACAATTCAATAAGAAGAAATTCAAAGTACTAGACCTGGGGAGGAATGATCACCTTCAAACCGACACAGTGAAAGGAAAGAGTGACTATAATAGTCCCATGAAAGAAAGACAGGACGGCATATACTTATAGCTAACTCAAGTTTAGAGCAGTAGTTCACCAAAATGCACAGGTAAAGCTGGCAAGTTATAGAATAATATGGCTGTGGTGATCAGAAAATGGAATCAATCTTCGTAGCAGATAAACAGTTAAAGCAGAAATGCAGCGAACGTCTTTTTCTACGGAGAATAAATGGCTATTAGCTGAAGACAAGCACTCAAGCAGTCTCTAAATTTCCCATCTGTGCTATTAGCAAACTAGCATTTTCCCCATTTTTCCTATAAAACAAGTGTAAATCATGACAATAAAATGCTGTTGCTATCAGAAGTTGTTACTGGGCCTGGAAAACGTTTTCCCTCCTGCAGTCGGATGGGCAAGCTGCAGCTCAGCAAAAAGCACCGACCCGCCCAGGCCATAAGTAAACCCCTGCTGCGCTGCCCGTGGGGAAGGGCAGCTGCCAGGCTCCTGGAAATGCACCTGCGGGAACAGTCTCGCCAGCAGATAACCAGGAATCCCATTTCTTTTTATGTTGCTCTCTTCCCTCTCCATCATAAAGAAGGTCCCGAAGATGGGACCCAGCTGGACGGGGACCCGGAGCCGCCCCCTGCCCTGCCGGCGGCTGCTCCCCCGTGCCCCTGCCAGCCCCAGCACCCGCTGCTGCCGGGGGAGCAGCCGGTTCGTTCCTTGGAGATGGCAGGAAACACCCCTGCTTTCCGCTCTTTCTTCTCCCCACAGAGAAAACAAGTCCTGGCAGAGGCAGAAAAAAATAGAGGAAGTAACTTAGTAAAGAAATGCCTGGATTTTCCTTAGGTAAAAAGCCCCCAGAAGAAAGCAAAAAACCCCCAACCAACCAAGCAACCAAACAAAAAACCCAAAAGCCAACAAAAATCCTCTGGAGATTGTTCTTGCCCTGTTCCAAAGATGTGACGATGAGTTAAAAAAAAAAGAAAAAAAGAAGTATTTTAGTATTTTGACCTGAATTGGTCAGGCAGTTGGGCTCGATGATCGTTGTAGGTCCCTTCCAACTGAACTATTCTACTCCTATTCTATTCTGTTCTATTCTGTTCTACTCTATTCTATTCTATTCTATTCTTATGGGTTTTTATGGTTTCGGTTTCAGTGTGAAGACAAGCAACCTTGAGGAGACCCCGAGATGCAGGGAAGCACAGAGACAATGAGAAGAGCCTGAGAGGTGGTTATGGGACGTCTGGGACAAAACCGATGCAAAGAGCAAATACAAGAAGTAGCGTAAGAGGTCGGTAACAGGACCTCTGCTCCTGGGGGAGGACGGGGGCCCCGAGCAGTGTGGCAGCAGTCACTGCGCTGCATATTTTTCTTCCAGTAAATTAGTCTTAATTAAAGAAACCAAAATGTCCTACTGTCTGCTTCGTATTGTACTCATCCCTGGAGCGAAGGAGAGGTCAGCCCCGTGCCAGTGTTTCAGCTTGTCTTGTCTCCTTCCACCATCAAATCTTAAATAAAATACCCTAATTAAATCAACATACTGTGGTGAAGACAAGAATGGAAAAAATAACCTGTTCTAGTATTAGAGGAAAAGCTCTTGCAGTGAATCAAATGAAAGGGGAAAAGCTAAGACAAACTGTCAGCATTAATACAGATTGGCAACTGCAGCTATCGGTTATTTTTATTTTTTTTAAAACTGTGATCCACTTTTGAAAAATTTCTATCGGCAACATCAGCACCAGCCTCCCCTTGCCTTGCTTCCTTCTTTTCAAATTCTGTAAGGTTAATTCGTATTCTGTTCTTCGCCGAATATCCAGGAGACCTGGAAGGATATGCCCTATTGCAAGGCTTTTGTTTTTAATGCCAGGTCGAGATGTCTCCAGCCTGGCAGTTAAAGAAGCGATCACAGTCTAATACAGAGGGCTGTGCATTCCTCCAGAACATTAAATCAAGTGGTACAGCGTACAGCACCGCTGGGTAATGAATGAGAGAACCCCGAAACAGTATATCTGCTTTTCTCCCACGTAATAGCACCGCTCCGAGCGCCGAGGTCAGTAACTGCCTCAAATCATCCCTGGGGCTTGACCTAAGTGCGGCAGTGCCACGCGGGCGCGGGATGGCTGAGGGAGGCAGGCGGCTGCCTGAATAGTAATTCGCTATTATACCCCATCTGCTAAATTAGATCATCCAATGAACAGCCGCTCACAGGAAAAAGAAGGGGTAAGTAGCCTCAATTTGCATGAGATAAAATATTATTGGAATATTTTAAAGCCGTACTAAGAAGAGTGCATTACAAGAGCTTGTATTCCATTAAAGAAAGGAGGACCGCAAGTCACCTCCACAAACATCACTGATTTCTGTTACAACACGTGTAATACCCTTCAGCCGTTTCAGACTAGCAGCCCGCCGATGCCTACGCGTCTCGAGCCCTTTGAGCAAAGAGACTCCCGTCGCCCAGTTTGTGTTGCCCTGTTGAACCCTGCTCTCAGCCTGCAGGCTTTTCCCACACCCCTCATTTCCAAATGCAACTTTTGTATTTGGCCAAATAAAAATGCATTTGGTTCGCGCAAGCCCCAGTTTCCCCGAGTGAGTCGGGCTGTCCGGCACGAGTAACCTCGTCCTTGGCATTAGTTACTGTCCCACCGCTTTGGGTCACCTGTCCATTTTTCCAGACATGAGGTTACACATATGCACCCATTCGTGACAACTAAATAAATGTGGGAAGCTGGATTTGTTTCATTCTGCAGCAGTGTTGAAGGCACATACCCAAACTACACACACACACACACATAACGGTATGAAGTACATACCTAAACGGGGTTTCTTCCAGCTCTCCAGTTTTGATTCCTGAGCCCCGTTCATCAGTATGATTTGGGGCAGGGGAAGGATGCCACCAAGGGCAGGGCTTTACAGTGGATGCTGCAGCAGCTGTGCGCAACCATACGGAGGTTTACATGGATGGGCTGAAGCAGAGGGATGGGAATGTGGTTTTGAGGCTGGGATCAGCAAGTAAGGGAGGCCGGGTGAAAAAGGTCGACATTCTTCTTTCCATTTATCCGCCACCAGCCCTCCATACCGAGGGCCCTGAGGAGGTGCCTGTGTGCTACCCGCTATTATTCGCAGTCTGAGCCGCCTCGATTCCCGATACACCAGCTCTTTAAATTAAAGGCTAAAATTTGTGTCCTCTGCAGCAACAAAACCTGGCCAGTAGATAACAGCATCAGGCTGCGATGGCTGTTAGTTTCGATCTGTCTGTCATCCCTCCTGTTCCTGCTGCGGCTGTTCGACTCCTGCCCTCCCTTCCAACCCTTCCACCACTCGTACTAAAGTTTGCAAGACACAGCGGTGACATTTAACAGAACAAAAAGATTCATACAGGCTTTAAGAGAGAATAAAGTGTGTGTGTTTCCTTCCAGCTCTTTGACTTGCTTTATAAACGTTTTTTCAAAATTACAGTGCCAGAGTCGACCCTAGGTCATTTGTAGGCTTTTATGAGCTTCCTATTTGAAGTCTCGAATCATTAATTCTTCCCCAAATAAACTCACACCTTGCGAAAATGTGCAGTTAGTTCTGTTTCTGCTGGAATGTAGGCAGCTAAAAATATACCCAATTATTTCTGCTTGAAATGTCAGCACAGACAGGTCTGGAAATTCTTCCCTTCTCATCACATCTTAAATAAACTAGCCTAGGTCTCCCTTCTGGAGGAAAGTTTTATTTGCTCCTGAAATCTGGGAGAGAGGTGGATGTGAATCTGGGCACGGGTCAGGCTTCTTCGAAAAGTTTGCAGGGAGCAGGGGAAAAAAAAGCTTGAGCTTTGTTGAGGAAGTTAGGCTCTGTCCTAAGTCAGATTTCTTGAACTTACGGATCAAAGGAGCTCTTTGGGCTGCAGCACTCCCACGGTTTGCGAGGATGAGTGCCAGAAAGAGAGGAGGGGCTCCTTCCCAGGCCAGGGCAGGGGCTCCTTGCTAGGTCAGCACTGGGGCACTCACACCCTGTTCCCCACAGCCAGACCAAAAATCACGCGCACACACACACACACTACGCCCACCAAAACTTTAAAAAAATATATATATATTCTTCATATATTCTTCTCTTTCCTAGGACCAAAACTGCTGTGCAGGGGGAAGAGGAGGGGTCATCCTTTTTTGCAGGAAAGTCTTTATTCTGCTTCTCTACATCTTTCCCAGTGTTAATGCATCCAGGCTGTAACCTGCCTGTTCTGCCACCGCCCCGTCCCTGATCTCCTCTGTTCTTGTCTTAAGGCAGGATCAGGGACAGAATCCAAATATCCAGAAAAATCGGTCAGGCTAAACACGGTTGAAAACCTGATCTTAGAGCAGGTTGAGAAAGAGCCCGGGCCGGCGCTGGTTCGTGGATATCTGTACTAATCTTAGCAACTTAATTTGAGACGGAGAAGCTGCCCGTTTACATTTTATATGATTCAAGGCACGGCTTCCCTCCGGATCGTGCTCAGTTTAACAGAACAGCAATGCTTCAACTTAAGCCTCCCATGTTTAATTTATATCTAATAGGCATTTTTCAGATTTCTCAGCCTGGCCAGGCTCCCTGTGTGACACCTTTGGGGTACAATTGCTGAAGCCTATAGAAGGTAACGAATCTTACACATCATGCCTCAGTTCACCAGCTGAAAAGTAGCGGGTTTTATCTGCTGGCAGTCAAGTCCACTGGCCGTGGAAGAAATTGTATTGAAACTGCCACTTCCTGAAGCCATTGCTGAGTGGATTCATTACTAATCTTAGTGAGCTTTTCCTTATGACTGTGCAGAAGTCTCTCCTCCAGTGGAGGTTCAGGCTGCTCAGAATATTCCTGCAGACATTTCTCTTATAGCATCTCCCAGCTCCCTTTTTCCTCACTCAACTGTTAGCATTCCCAAGGAAATAATGTCACGCTAATAACTGATATCACAATGTACGGACGATTTGAGGGTAAGTTTACAGTAAAACAGAGCCAAGTGGAGCCGAGCATCGGGAGAGCTGCAGCACTGCGTGGCAGCACCCTGGCCGTCATTAAAAGTGTCACTCTCGGAAAACCACAAGTAGCTAACAGAAAGCTGAAAGCGTCCTTGCAATTGCCTTCTAATTTAAGAAAAAATACCCCAGAAAACCGCTCCTGCTGCACCTTCAAGAAAAGACCATCCCTCTGTTCTACCAAACCGCTTGCCCAGTGGGCTGCCAGGGCAGGGTGCGCATCCCACATGTTATGCAGGTGCCTGAGCTCCCGGCTTCCAGCTGCCCGGCACAGTTAGGTGCCGACTGCTGCATTTACTGTCTCCATGCTCAGTCCAGAGCCCTGTTATTCAACCTGCCAGCACGTCCTGTCAACAGTTTTCAGCTGCTTCATCATTCAGACAATTATAACCGATATGATTAAAGATTGGCGATGCTAAGTGCCCACTGGAGGTGATCTACTTAAAAAGAAAAGAAAAAAAAAAAAGCCAAAGTGGAATATTTTTTGAAAAAAATTAATTAGGAAAATATACAATTTTGAACAATACGTTCCTGGGACGCTTATTTATTTATTTATTTATTTGCTTAAATCCTTCACGCTGCTCATATGCAAGGTTTGGCACAGGAACGTGAGGACTGTGACTGTTTCCACTGTGACAGTGCACTCAAACTTCATCAAGCATGGGAAAAGAAAAAAAAAAAACACACAAAGAACAATTTGTGTCTGTTCCTTAGATACTTACCAAGAGTTAAGCAGGGAGAGTTTGCAGGTGCATGTGTATCACAGCTTAGTGCCCTGCAGCCACCGGTGCCGAGCAGCCCCCCGGCATCCCTTCTGCTGAGGACACCGGCTGCTGAATATTTCCTGGAAAACTCCTTCCAGCTCCTTGTCCCGCAGTGGGACAAGGGCTGTGCCGATAAAAGCCAGTAAAACATGTGGGAAGTCGCGTGTCCAGAGTCCCGGTGGGATATGGGGGGTGCTGAGGGCAAGGTCCTCACACCCGCCCTCGCGGGGGGCGGTGGGAACCACATCCCCAGGGAGATGGGATCTGGCACGTAACCCTTACGCCATCGTGAAATTAAGCACTCAATTAGAAAACACCAGAACTGAACCTGCTTGCGCAGCCTGGGTTTGCTCCCCCTCCTCTCCCTACGGCAGTACAATGTCATTTTTAATTATAAGACCCCGTGACAATTTTTTCCCCACTCCTGTTTTTTGTGCAGCTTTTTGTGCAGCATTTTCTTCAGCGCTTTTGTCCCTTCCTGTTCAATGTCTTGCCCCGGGCTTTATTTATTGCACATAACTCAAACTTTATTTCAGACAGAAAACTATAAATTTCCCCCCATGTTCCTCTGTCACGCCTGTCATTATGTTATCGGAGTACTTCATAAACGCTAATTGGTTTTTACCAAATCCCTGGGAGGCAAACAGATTTTATCTTCCCCTAATTTTACAGGCTGGAGCTTAAGACAGAGCAATTGAGGTCAAAAGTATTTTGAGAGCCCCATTTAAAATATCTGGAGATGCGATCTTTTGTAGTTCTTTGCACTATATTGCATTTGATGTGTTCAGACAAGGGCTTTATCGACGCCAGTCGCAGCACTTCAGCAAACGACACTGTAGTGCAGCAACCAGAGCCAACAGGCAGAAAAAGTCAGTTGGACTAGAATATTTAAAAGCCTGCAAGAAAGAAACCAGACCTCTAAAGCATCAAAGTGGTGATACTTCGGAAAAAAACTCGGCGTGTCCAAAAACCCGCCTGAGGCAGCGGGGCAGAGCCCGCCCGGGCAGCCGGCAGCAACGGGCACCCGCAGCCCCGAGACGTCCCTTGGCACACCCGAAAGGCACAGCAGCACCTAAGTGGGCTTGGCTCTCAGAAACCCGTGTGATACTTCTCTGAAGAAGGAAAACCGAATGAATAGGTTTGTTTCTGGCATCGAAGAAAAGACCCAGTCTGCCATAAGCTGTCGTATTACACCGAATCAAATTCATCCCATGTAAAAAAACAGAAAGGACCTTCTAACATTAAAATAGTCAACAGTCTGTTGGAAGCCTTCATCATAGATTTGAAACCAAAATTATATTTCAATCTTATTTCCACTTATCTCGGTGGAGATCTGCAATCGCAATGCTGTTTCCCCATCAGAAAGCCATCGCAGAGCACTTTGCCGGTGTCGCACTACCTGATGCGCTGCCTTGCGCGGCTCCGTTTTGCTCAGGGAAAGAAAGGGGAGGCCTGGGCAATGCCTTTTTGTGAGTTCAGCAGGATCCACTCCTGTGAGGCCGCACCCCGAGTCCCCCCGCCACTGGAAAGGAGCGGTGGAAGTCCCGCAGGTCAGCAGCACACTGAAGCCAGCTGACCCATTGCCGGTGCAGGCAGCCTGGGGATGCCCGGCTCCCCGGGATGCCACGGCGTGCTCCCAGGGGTGCAGGAGTAACCCCTGGAGGGGAATATGGCCAGGGAATAGGAAACAAAGGACGGACCCCAAAGCGCCTGGGGGATCCCTAGCACTGCGATGCAAAAACATAGAGGGACTTGCAGCCCTCCTTGAAGAGAGCAGTTGGTGTCCGCTCAGGTCCTTCAAGACAGTGTGACTAATGACTGTTGCTGCTCTCTGGCAGAAGGAAGAGGCTCAGCATTTTCATTTGCTTGAACTTTTTTTAAAAGAAACATGCCTTACCCTGCCAAGGAAGGGCTGGGCAAGCCACTTGGGACGGTAAAGGGGAATGCCGTGTACCGCGGGCTGCTCCTCGCTGCTCCCCGTTTTAGCACCAGACGCCGTGAATCATACTGCTGCATGCATATTTTATGACCACCACCAGCAACACAAAAGCGCAGCTCCATGAAGCCAAGGGGTACTTGCAGAGCATCCCTGCCTCCTCCGCGGACGGACCAAGGAGGGCTGGGCTCAATGGGGGGATAAACCAGGCTGCTGACTTTCCTCCCCTCTGACCTGGGGGACCAGGACTGCCTAAGATGACTTAAAATCCATGTAATTGAGTCTCAGCATTTCTTTGACAAAAGGAGGACCTTTCACCTCGCTTGTTATAATGGCATAACCACGTGAAGATTCGTAAGCTCTCAGAAGCAGCTAAACTGCGCAGGACATGGGGACTCAGGAGTCAGAGACGTTTGGACTGTCTTGAAATCACTTGCAAACACGATGAGAGGGGAAAAAAAAAAAGCCTCTCTGCACAGTCTCCACACAAATGAGGGGAATATAATTTAAAATGTACTGATCTGTTGCAAGAATAGTGTTGGAGTATTATATGCTGAGACAGCACCTTCCATAAGAAGCATTTAGAAGAACACTGCTGCAGTGAATAGGATCACCTGCAAGACTGAGGGCGATTCGTTACTGGAACAGTCTTCTAACTGAAGCGCCAGAGTTCTCCAAATCAAGAGCTGATTCCTTTTTAAAATGCATTTTACTCAAACAGAGGGAAAACGGGCCGATGCCCCCCAGCCCGCACCGTATTAGCTGGCCTGGCCTTCACTATAATGATCCCTTCTTGCCTAAAAATCTGCGAGTCTCTATGGGACGGCAGCACTACCATTTGCTTTTAACAGCTGGGCAAACGGCCAGAGACACCCAGGGTGCTGCTCAGACTCAGCCCGGCAGCTGCAAAGGCAGACCCAGCACCGGCGGATCTGTATCCAAAGCCTGGGTTCCACCCGGTGCCCGCTGCGCTAGTGCGAATCACTCAAATGCCGAGAGCAATATTTAATGGGAACTTGAGGGTTGGTGCCAAAGTAACCACATAATTTATTTCTCTTTGTTGGTACTGCACTACAGGCCTAAACAGAAAGTAAACAGCTCGCAGTCGAATGCTGAAAAATGAGAGCGTACGATCAGCTGGTCTTCATGACCCGAGTTACGCAAGCTTAGTATGAATCTTCACATATTACAGCTCTTTCCTTGGAAAGGAAGGGCTTTTAGACCATTAAATCATTATCCACTGGATCTGGATGGCAAAGCCCCTGGTGATGAGCAGCTCGTCCCGCGGGGAGGGATGCTCTGCGGTACCCCCCTGCATCCGGGGGGCTGCTGCGCTGGAGCTGCAGGAGCACCGTGACGGAGGGTCCTGCGCTGCTGAGCTGGCTTCCTATGTAGATAACACTGTTCTTCTGCTAAACTCTGCTGTTTTTAAAAATTAAATCATTTAAAAGCCACGACTAGAGGTGTTTTCATGCAATATTCATAAGACCACTTATCTCTGGATTCGCTGAAAGCAAAGCAAGTCACCTGCAGCAGTTACATTAGCAGATTCCCTCAGCTTTAGTTCGACCTTCAAAATAAATTCCAGCGAATAATGCCAGTGGGTATAAAAAAATAAAATATGAATACAAAGCATAATTAATGCTCTGACTCCCATCAGGAAGAATTAAAGACCCCAGACCCATAAAGGACTTTTCTATTGTAACCAGGGGAAGGTGATACAAAAGACAAATTCTTTTCAACTTCACTTGACTCTTTCGATGTTTTTTCTTTTGTTTACGCTATACTGGGCTAATTTCCTTTAATTGTCGTGCACGTCCCCTTTCTTTTTTCAGGGCATAAGAAAGCGCAATGTAACTAACAGAGGAAATACAACCAAGTGGGTACGATTGTGTTCACAGTCGTTTCTGACCATCGGAATCGGAGGCTCTAACTGATGTAGAAACGCCTCCAAACCAGGGAGGGGGTGAACATGCAAACTGTCCGACAGCCCTCAGCAACATCGGTCCCAAAATCACTACTTCTCCAGGAGACCCTGAGAGAGGAAAGTAAGTGAAAAACAGGTATTTTGTTGCACGGAAATACACCATAAATTGAACAAGCCCTCAGTGAATCGATGCCTGGCTTTGCTCCAGATTGCCCAGGGTTTGAGCAGGAGTGGTGGGACTCCATCCCTCGTGGATCAACCTAGAATTTCCTTTGTTTACTCTCCAGAGACATCTAATTCCTCTATTTAATATTCAGGCTGCCTTTGCAAAGAAATAACACTTTTTAGAGAAAATAAATGGCCGCTAGCTATTATGGTGAGGCAGGAATTAGGAGTGCATGAACAGGTTAGAGGAGAGGATAACGTTGACATGAAAACCATCCACCACATCCGAGGCTACCTGGCATTTCTGCCCACAGAGCAATGCACATGTGTTTGGAAGAAGGGTGTTTGCTCATCTGCACAGCTTACCTGCCAGCGTTAGTCTGGAAACTTGAAACGCTGTGTGCAACCAGCTCTTTGGCTCTACCAGTTTTCTCATACAAAATTTCTCCCTTTTCCTTTCAAAGTTACTGAGAAGTTGGGTTTGGGGGTTTTTCTCTTTTGTTTTGGGGTTTGGGTGTTTTTTTTTTTTTTATCATGACTTGCTCGGTTTTATTCATATTCACATTTATTCAAAACCTGTGCTACCATGTTGAACTACTGACTCCAGAGCGAAACACTCACCAGTTCAAGTGCTTCTGGTCTGCCTGATGAGAGGTCACTGGTGGCCAGGACAACTTTGCATTTTTTAAAAGCCAGGTGACTTTAGACTTGTGCATACCAAGGATGCGCCACTGCATCGTGGTGCCGTGGCCCTCCCAAACCAAGCAGAGCTCCTAGTGGCTCATGACACCCAATAGCAAAGGATGTGTAGGACAGAAAGAGACTGGAGAGGAGATGCAAAAAAAAAAAAAAAAAAATGTTAAAACTACAAACATAAAAAAGCCCACATCTCTTGTCTTTGCTAATTAAATCCTCTAAGTCTGACTGGTGAGAGCACTGTTGCAATATATGGTTCTTTAGGGAAATGCTTGTCCTCTTGTATTGATCTTTTCCAAGCCATTGCTGCAGTGTGCGATTTCCCCGTACCAAGCATACTGGTAACACTGCTTCCTCACATTAAATTCAGTGTCACGGGGTTGTTCTGAACACAGTGGGCCAAAATCAACCCTGTAAATTCTGCAGAATTATAATGGCAACCAGTATTTTTAAGTATCCTTTATTTACAAGTCCACTTGATGTTATACGGTGAGTAGGTTCATAGTGGTCCAGGCGGAGAGCCTGATTTTGCACAAGGCAGCATCTCATCACAACGGACAATGGATTTGCTGGCACTTGTAGGCAATGAACAAGATTAGGGCAATTCAAAGATGGCCAAGAGGGTGGTAAATCGGGTCTTATCTTACGTGAAGCCATACAGGCACAAAGGCAGATTCTGATCCCCTCAGTTTTTCAGCCAAGTTAGTGGAAACCGCTCTCCCATCGAGCGTGAGTCGCGCGGAGCTGAGGCAGGGGCTGGCAGAGGAAGGGGAGCAGGGGAAGGTGGGCTGGCAAGACCAGGCAGCAGGGGTGGGAATGATGGCAAACCAAGGAAGCCTCACTTTCTGAGGAAAACAGGCTGCAAAGAAATTAATAATACTCATGTTAAACTTTGAACGATATATACCTCCCAGTGTTGATAGCTCACCTTCCGGACAGCAAACAATCTTCACTTCATAACAGAAAGCAGCTTTTGGTATATCATCACATCTTCACAAAAATCACCTTACGCTCACCTGGACCTATAAAACACTATCCAGTGCAGCCATAGGGTTGTTATACGGCATCACAAATGCAGAGAATTGTCCGGGTGTTCCAGCTCCTGCACCTTTATTTCCAAATTTCACCCTCTAAGCCTCACCCTCCCGCCGCACTTCCAGCATCTCCCACGCTCGTTGTGCCGCACGACTGCCACAGCCCGGCAGCGCTGGCTGAGGCCACCGCCTGCTCCAGCCCGGTCAGATGTGGCCGACACCCCAGAGTGACAGCAGGGTTTGAATTTAGTCCTATATTTTCAGCATGTGCAAATGCTATACCCAGCTTTAGTAGCAGATTAGAAGAGCAGTTTTGTCTCAGACACTTCCCAGTGCTGAAATGTAGATCTCATTAAATCCAATGATAAAATGATAAATCTTCCAGTGACTTTAGTGAGACCAGCACGGGGTCAACAGACCTCATTAAACGCAAAACAAAAACCAAAACCTAAATTTTTTTAACTACAGCTTTACATCCATAATTTTGTGTAAATTGAAAGTAAATATATTAGTTTGATCTTCTCAGGCACTGCATAGGGAAAAGCGGTACTTCAGCTCGACAGGCACACGAGCAGCGACGGGAACACTGCTCCGCATTCTGCAAATTAAGAGTTGTGCAACGAAGTAAGTTATTAAGCAATTTTCTCTCATGCTAGTGCTCAGCCCGGGGAGGCATATTTCTTTTGGCACGCCTGGATTCATCAGCACTGCTTTCGTACACATGGAAGTCGTAGCTAAAGCAGCAGCGACGACAGTTAGTGACAGCAGAGGCTCCGGCAGCCTCGCCGCGGGCAGGGGACGGAGACGCTGCTGCATCGGTGCAGACTGAAACCAGCCCGTGTGCGTCTCCTGCAGCAGCACACCGGGAGGGGTTTGCAGAGAACTTGGGAGCGTGCGTGGTTGCATCTGTGGAAACGTGTTGTGTTTTGCTCCTGAAGACAGGCGGTCGCTATTTTTTATTATAGCCCTTGCAATTTGAAAGCCCGAGCAATTTGAAAGAGGTCTGTGGTTATTTGCTGAGGAAATATTGATGTGAAATAATTACAGAACTAAGGGGCTGACGTAGATGGGCCAGAGAGCAAACCAAACCAAATGGCATTAAACATGCACCAGTCTCGTCGAAGGGAGCTCAGCTACCCGGAGACAGGAGGGCAACAGGCAGAGAAGGCTCACTTCATGGGAAGGCACATCAGCGATAAAGAGAGAGCACTTTACTTCCACAACAAAGCCAAATTTGTGCAAAACATGCACGCCTCTTTGCTTGGATGTGCTTATTACCCTCATTTTTATTCAAAAAGGTCCCTCTGAGGCAGCACCGAGGGAGTAGGATCCAATTCTATTTTTAGGAAAGGCAATAATAATGGCATCATTAATAGACATAGAAGGTCTTAATTTACCTAAGGCATGCCTCTCTTGTTTCTTTGCCTTATCACGATCGTGTTAGACTCATGAAGCATTATCAGGGGCCTAGCCAGTACATCATCTAAAAAAAAAAAAAAAAAAAAAAAAAAAANACATTCCAAAACCACGAACAGACACTGAGGGCTGCTCCCGAGCTATTAGTCCATTGAGATCAAGCAGAACTGTAGATGCCCCATGGAACAGCTCCCAGGAAGGCAAACACAGGCTGTGCACGTATGCACACGTATGTAAATAAAAATGCGTCAGGGGAAGGTAAATGAAAGAAACGTCCATTAGCATGCTAGGAGCTTGCATGTGAATGAAAGCTGCCTTTGGAGACAGCTTCTCTGGCATTTAACGTATAAAGGATCAGAGGAGAAAAATCCTTTCCCAGCTTCTGCTACAGATGCTCTCCCAGTCGCCAAGTGCAGGTCTCTGCCACTCGCGCTCATACGTTCAGCACCTTTTTCCTGACATTAATCCTGCCAGGTACCAAGACAGCCTCCAGTAACACGCCTCCTTATAAATATTTTAGTTGCTTCTGCATCTCTTACTCCTTGATTTACCAGATGTCATTGTATTTTCTTGCCGCCTGTGTAAGCAGGAGCAGCCCGAGGTTTGCTGGGTGCTTGGCCAGCGCACGGGGAGCCCCTCACCTTGGCCTCGGGCAGCCCACAGCGGTGCGAGCAAGAAATAATGGCCATACGGATGAAAATGCTGGTTGCACAGGAGTCACTCGAGGAACAGATTAACTGCAAGGAAAGCCTGCAAGGTGCTGATCTTGCGGATCAGTGAGAATCAATGGCAGCCTGGAGGACTTTCGACAGCTAATGACTTTTAATGTTGACGATGGCGGCAGGAGGGAGCGGAGCAGGGAGGAGGTTCCAGCACCACGGAAACTGAACCCGAGGGACATGTCAGTGTGAGCAGCACTCGGCGAACCTGGCGCTTACCTTTTGGGAGGGCACAGGGAAACACCCTCCGTGCCCCAGCAGTCGTCTCGCACCTAAAATGCTGTATAAAAGCAGTTTCTCCTGAGAGAGGGGGTTTGGCTTCCACAACCCTTGCTGCCACCCCATGCTTCCACACCGTGATGCTCCCAAGCACTACAGGACTGGTTTTGGTAGGTAAACTCTCCCACACAACCATCCATCCCCCGTGAGACGCCGGCAGGAGACTAACGGCTGAGCAGAGTGGGGCTCCCCTCGGTGCTCGGGTCCCTGCCCAGCTGACAGCTCCGCCAGGAAGCCGCCGCAGGGGCTGGCAGCGTTAGAAATAGCGATTGGTGTCACTTCTGTGTCTCCTTCACAGTTAATGAACATAATCCATTAGTGTCTAGGTATACAGCACTCAAATACACTATGTTCCCCCCTGTTTTTTGCTCTTCGTCTTCTGTGAATATCCCCAACCTGGCTTTACACTTTGGCACGCGTGTCAGATCTTATAAGAAAACGAGGGAAAATGAGAGCAAGTAATTCACCCCCAAGAGCTGGTTCTTACCTTCCCACATCTCAGCTGTTGTCAGCCAGACTACTAATGGTTTTAAAATTGGGAACGTGCTAAATTTATTTCCCAAATAAAATCTCCAAGAGTGACAATCACTCAGTTAAGGGAAAAACCCAAACCCACATGGTGCTAAAAACTGGCGCCGCTCCAGCCTCTCAACTGCCCCCTGCGACTGCTCGTGGTCGGTGATGAACGTATCTGGTGAATAACGTATTAGGAACGAACTGGAGACAACCATTAGCTACTCGAGGATAGATTGCAAACACACAAATAATTTAAGTGATTTTAGCAATTTTATTTCCTAAAAGCGACTGACATGCCTCTAGGAGGGACTGAGTTTATTCACGGTGGAGGCAGGGGCGAACAGGACAGCTTTAGAGGCGGGCAGGACAGAGCTTCAGCACATGTCGCTTCACTAGAGGAACCCCAAGGTCTGACTGAGCATTACAGGGGGGCAGATGTCCTACAGCCGCAGGACGGGGAGCGGCAAAGGTGCGGGGTCCCCGGAGAGCCCCGCTGCAGGAGGAGAGGGGTCTCCCCCGGCACCGCCGCCACAGGCCGGCAGCCGGCATTGCCATGAGAGCATCGATGGTCCTTGCTGTGCCACACTGGGGAGGTTTCTTGTGGCGCTGCCTGGAACAGAGACCAACTGCCCCGGCGCTGCCTGGCACTCACCGCGTGCCGGCTCGCAGCCGGTGCAATGGAGCGGCTGTAACGAGCTCTCACCTCCCTGAAGTCATCCATGCAGGATCGCAGTAGAAACCCTGGCTATGTGGTGGGGATGCCATGGAAAATGCAGCCCCAGGCTGCTGTACCTGAGGACGGGTCTGAAGGGCCATGGTAACCCACGCACAGGGGCAAAGCAGGGGCACCCGCAGACAGGGAGATGCTTACGAGCCAAGGTTATCCTTCCAAAATGGATAAAAATCAGCTAGATGACTGGCTTCAATTAATTAACAGTTTATCAATGGTCCTAAGAGGACCTGGGATCATGGGCTGATAGTCACTGGCTGGTTGGCTTTCTACTATTTTACTATTTCATACATCGGCCAACATCCAGCAGAGTTTCTGCTCCCCAGATCTCTGTGGTAGCTCTCCTACCACCACCCTTGCCTTGTGCCTTATCCCACTCTGGTCCAAATTTCTGTTCAAGGTTGCAAAGAGACCGGAATTGCTCCGAAACAGGCACGTGGCTTAGAGAAGAGTAGATGTGCCTGTGCACGTGTGCGTGCACGCCGGGCGTTTGCTTTAGGACCAGTGTGCTTTTGCCACAGGACACGGCCTGCAGTGTACAAACCTGAAGAACAAATTTCCATTCAGCTCTGCCTGCAGGACCACAGCAGTAAGCTGCGAGAGCGGCGTGCCCTCTCTCTGACTCCTGAAGCAGCACTGTTTTTTCACTCCCTCAAAAGCATTTACAGAGCTGGCAGAGGTTCAAAGAGGAGAGATAAAAGTGACCATCAGACTGGAAAACAGCCTGGTTCTGATCTTATTCATATGAGTTTATTGGTATAATTATATACACATTAACTGTTTCCACATCATTCCTTGCTTACTTTGGCATTAAAGACTGTTATCATCGAGAGCACGTTCAGACTGGGATGAAGCATCCGGCTTGGCCAAGCCTGGTGTGGGAGACCGCCATGGAACCCCAGGAACGACAGACTGCAGAATGCGAGAGGATGGAAAGACCTGAACCTGACCCACAGCCTCTGAGGACCTGACACATGAGACAGGAAGGATAATTACCACCACCTACAATATTAAATGCAGATGCATAATGGTACTAGTAAAGGCTAGTATCACTTTCCACTGTATCTATAGACCTGATATATTTTTATATATATGTATCTTTATCATGTCCATTGTATTTAATAATAAATTATATTCCACATTCCCTGACTCAGGACAGGATGAAGAGCGCAATCAGTGAAACAGAATTCATTAAGGTGAAAGGAAATACCTTGATTCACAAGGATGATCAATAGTTATATGGATATCAAGAATATATAGCATTAAATATGCTGTAACAACGGTATCTTTTAGAAGAAATAGAGTTTGTGCACTAGGGTGTGCACTATGTGGAAGGTTGCTTTTCTCACCTATACCTAATGCAGGATTTCTGAGACATTGATGGAATCATTTCTTACGCCCATGGTAAGGAGGAAGAGCTCAAGTAGCAGGGTTTTCTCTTTTTCCTTTTAGTTTAAAATTAAGAGTAAGCACCGAAGTGCAAAAGCACAAGGAAGGAAATACATGCTTTGTTAGCTCCTTTTGGTACTCGTAGCTTCAGAGCTTTCAAAAACATTTGTTAGGTTGTTTTAAAAGCATGGGATACAAATCCTTCCTTTCTTTCTGCTGCTGCATCGAAGAAATGCCAAAAATCTTTACCATACTTCAAATGAAAATGATTTAAAATACACGTTTCTCACATCTCAAATGTGTTCTAGAAATGCACAGTTCACATTACAGCTCCTGGGATTCCGTAATCGCAATAAATTTTCATTCCTGCAGATACAGGTTTGATTAAAAGCAAGGAAGTCAGGACCTGCTATTTCCCTCGCTGGGGAGGCTGGGGAGCCAGCTGATGGTAGGAACAGAAAATGTTCCAGGAGAAGGAGCAAACAACTTTCAAGTCCAGCTCTTTGCACCTTAAAGAATGAAAAATTAAAAACCCAAGGCCATAACCAGCATTCTTTCTAGCTGCTCCTCGTAACAGTCCCTGTGAAGGGCTGACGCGCTGAAGGACTGTAACAGCTCACAAAGCTTTTTTTGTTACGGTTGGTTTTTAAAGCAGCCTCCAGAGACAGGGCTGAGAGGAGACGCAGGCGCAGTTTTTGCATCTCCATTTTGAACCTGAGTTCATCTGAAGGGGGAACGACTTTGCTGTACTTGCAAGCAGACTCAGCCTCTGCCTCCCGCTCCCCAGGACCCCTCTTCAGTGTTTCACCTCATCTCCCCCATTCCTCCCTCCCAGAGGCGCGTTGACTCAAACGGAGCAGCGTACCCAACGAAGCGGCTCCCGCCCACGCCAGGCAGGTACGAGTCCCCACCACCAAGACACGAGGTCCTCTCCAGAGCCTTTCCACCCAGGATGTGCCCAGCAGCAGCGCCGGTACTGCAGCCTGGGTCTTGCCTCTGGAAACGTGGGGTTAAGCGAGGTGGACAGTGACAGCACCGAGGTCTTTCTTTGGGTACCTGCCCACGTACGGGGAGCTCACCCCCGTACCAGAGAAGCCTGTGAAATCACTTGCTCTTCTGCTGCGATTCCCATGCTGGACTCCAGCTCCTTTGCCATGTTTGTGCTAAATTGTCAGAAGAAATTACAGCAAACTTTGGAGGTAATAAAAAAATAGGTAGTGCTGGGTCTTGGTTGTTTTCGCCACGGGGAAGCCCACCGTCACGCGGAGAGCACCAGGGCAGTGCCAGCACGGGGGTCCCGCTGCCCCCCTGCTCCCCGGGGACCCCGCAGACACCCCACCCACCCTCTTCATCCAAACCCGCCGTGCCCTGGGGCACAAGGCTGTGCCAGGGGAAGTGCTTGCTTAACGGATTAACAAAACCATGCGTTTAAAGCCAGGTGAATGAAAAAAAGGACATTTGTGGACAAATAGTCTCAGACATTCAATAATTCATTTACTTTCTCACCTGGCAGGCTTTCACACTCGCTGGTCCAGGTTTTCATGCTTCTCTCCCCAAGAGCTAGCTCTAACGCAGCTGAGGATGAACTTCTAACGTTAAGGGCGCTTCAGTATGCAGTCGCACGCTCTAACCGCTGATGTTCTGGGAACAACACTGGGCTGTTGCGAAACAACTGGCATCATCATAAAAGCTGACAAAAACGTATTGCTTTATCAATATCTAAACTTACCTAGGCAAGGCAAGCTGCACTTGATCTGTTAGAGAGAGATGTTTCATATTCATATGGATTTCTTGTCCTGTCAGACTTCTTTTCAATACAGAAAAGACCCTGCAGCGGAGAGGAGCTCCATCCAGCCCTGATGGGTGAGGTTACAGCCCACCCGCTGCTTTGCAAGACCACTATTTTGCAGCCAAATCCTGCCAAAGTCCCACTTTATTCACCAAAGTCCCGTGTCAGTTCTTGCATGGGGAGATGGAGAGTTAGAGCAGCAAAGCATCTCACGAAGCGCGATGTGCATTTACTTGCAGAAGAGTGGCAAGGGTTCGGCAAGAGGTACCCGCTTCTCACATCCCAGCCCTGAGCAGATGGGTTTAAAATATGCTTATGACAAGCACTGCTATCTAATTCTGTCTTCTCTTACGTGGTGAAGAAATGCCAGGGTATTACAAAAAAACCCCCCAGATTTTGTAAGATTAAGTATACGATCCCTCTGAGAACAAGATTTCCCATTGAATATTACTTTCCAGTCCGTTTCACATCCTAAAGAACTGCAATTTACTGGGATATAAATCTGATAATAGTCCTCATTAAGCAATATTGTAAGGATTAAAAAAGGTTAATGAATATGTTACTAATCCTTCTAAGTAGCGAGCCATCATAATCTCTTCTTCATACACGACAGGTATGATGAAAAGAGATTTCAAAAATCTCAAAACAAACTCGCTGATCTTAACAATGTGGCGACACCTTGCACCTTCTCCCTTTTGCTAACAAAAATATAAAACTTTACTAGTTGTAACTCTGTGAAGAGCAGCCTGTTCTTTCCTGGTCTGAAAATATCTTAAGTCAAGCTTTAGCCTGGAGCAGCCTGCAACAGGTCCATTAGAATCTGCTCAAAAATAGCATCGTTTAAATATACAGACATACATGTGTCTATGCACATGCATATATAATATATATACACACCGATTAGAGACAGAGAGCTCTACGAGGTTATTCAGTTCATCTACTTTACAAATTTAAAAGCTCCCTACAGCATACTTTTCCAAGCCAGTTTTCAAAGCCTTTCCATATTTTTTGCCAGAAGATGATGCCGTTCTACAAAACTCACCAGGCATTTTCCAACCTTAGCACCCCCTTCAGTATTTTTTTTTCCCCTCTTCTCTCAACACTTTCTGTATTTCTGTCTTTTTACATATGCCCAGCAGGTGCAAAGAACTGAGTGAAGCACTTACCTAGTAAAATGGACTTTTCAGTTTCCCTGGAGACCTTCTCACCCCCTTGCTGCAGCCAGAGAGCCCTCTCCACGATGCGGTGGGACGCTGCCATGTATCCACATTAACCTCATGATCCAGGGCAGCAGCACTGCTGCTTCTTAGGGTTTTTTTCTGTGTCATAGAAAGATATTTCAGAATTAGAAAAGTGGTAGATAAAACAAAGCACGCTCTTATTCATAGACTACACAGAGATAAAATATGCACTTGTAACTAGCTTATCTTTAAACATCCTGCTTTGGCATGTGAAGGCTCTGATAACCAGTTACAATGCAATGAGGAGAGACAGATACTGAATTTTTTCTGGAAAAACACATAACGTGTGTGGGAGTGGAGGCAGGACTTACAAATGCAGCGAAACACCTTGTGCGACGTCAATTTTATACATTTATGATTCTTGCAGCTTCAGTTGTTTGACAGCAGGAATATCCCGTGCAGGCACGCTGCTACGTCTTACCAGCTGCAGCTTTGCAAAGCACATGAAAGGCAAAGAGTGAAATGATCTTCATTTCCGAAAGAAACAAATTATAACTACAGTTCCTTCAGGAAGAACAACAACTTGGTACAAATAAACCATGCCCCTCTCTCACAGACAAGCATCTTACCAAGGTCCTACATTTTTAAGAGTTTGCCTTACACCGGATGAAGAGCGATGCTCTGGCCTCTCCCCCGCCTGCGGGCTGGGTCCTGGCTGAGGTCTCGTCACCGCGTTCCACAGGAGATTAAAGATATTGCAAATACGTAGGTTAATCTAATAAGACGCCTTTCTATCACCTTTAGTTACCCGATTGTTTAACATTCACTGTGAAGCGCGTTGGGTCTGAAGGGTCGGTGCTGTAAGACCTTTCTGTTTTAAGTGCAAAGCTCAGCAAACTCGGAAAGCAGAAACCTCCGTAACCGCTTCTCCCAGCCAGAGCCTGCTCCGCGGCGGGTGAGGGCAGGGTGGACCTGGGCTGCTCCAGCTGCCATCCGTCCTCAGACACACTGCAGCGCCCAAATGCTGCGGCATCAGCCTGTGCCGCACGGGGAGGGAAACGGGCTGAGGCTCCTGCTCCTGTTCGAGGTCCGCTCGCCCCCACAGCCCTAAAAATATCCCCAATAGTGCGGGAAATTGTGTCTATACATTTGGATTTTAGGTAAAGAAACTCTGAATACCAAGATTTTGAAAATTCAGTGCTCAGGGTTAAAACTAAGTGCCGTTTCAGAAGGCCTTGGTTCCCATTTAGTGGCTGAAATCCGGACCTTGGACCTCAACGCTGCCCAGAAACTCTGGACAAGGGAGATGCGAAACAGTTCTCAGGAGATGCTGACCACATCCTCATCCTTTGCCCACAGACAAAAATACCTTGTAGTCTGTTTGAAGAGCAACAAAGCAAAACCCTGCATGAGCGAGTAGTGAGCAGCTCTCCTCCACTGTCCGTCAGCAGCACAGGGGGACAGCCAAAAAATCGCTCAAAACGTAATTTTAGGAGAACTCTGCACCGTCTGAACGCTGCCTCTGTCCCTGCTGTGGAGGAGGCCACAGCAAGGATGAGGAATTGTAATAAGGCTGGAAAACCCCTCATTTTCTCGTTGGTGCTGGGAAAGGGGCACCACAGCACTGGCGAGCCCGGGTGCCGGCGGTTCCCCGCCGACGTGCAGCACAGGGGTGGCCGATCCGTGCAGGGCCCCTCCAAATTCAGCTAGTTCCCTGCAGAAATTAGCGTGCAGCCTCTCTGTTCTGGAGAATAAACCGTCACTACTCGACGCCGTATATTTCTAAACGTGACAGAGCTCTCATGTAATACTGCATGTCCAACAGCGCGATCTCTCCTCTCTGGTATTTCATCTTGAGCCTCCCACTCAGATAAAAGGGAGGAAAAGGCAGAAAATTAGCGAAGGGGGGAGCTCTCCCACAGACATCCTCCGTGTCTTGCACCTACGCAGCTCCCCGCTAACTGCCAAAACCTGGTTTTCTATAGCAAAGACACCCCCACACCCAAAACAGCAAAAGAAACACCCAACAGAAAAAGCACTTTTGCTGGGATGAATAAATGAAGCCTGCACCATGTTCAGGTAATAGGTGCTTTCATACGTTTGTACAAAAGCCCTTGTACCTGAAGCAGAAGAAAAGTCCCTTGAAGCTACCCTGCCTTTTATCATTGCCAAAAAATACCAGATACCCACAAGGAATTTCAAGTAGCTGCTGGGGCTGGCGGAGGATGCCAGCTTGCAGCCGTCCCCGTGATGAGCAAAAAGGACACGGCCCCGCAGGGTGCTCCCTGCCGGGGGGGGTGCAGGCCCCAGCCCCCCAGACGGGCTCTGTGGGGGTGCAGGGGGCTGGCAGCTCTGCTCCTCTCTCACGTAGTGAGATGGGATCACGGTTTCCATCGCTGATGGAAAACACAAACCGCTGAACGCCTTTTCTGAACGGTGGTTCTGGAACAGCGCCGGGGGTAAAGCAGTGTGTTCAACAAGTAGCATGAAATATTAATCCAGCATAGGAAAAACTTGCCGGCAAATCAACATGCACGTGCTTGTTGGAGAACGAATCCCCAAACTCTCCGAAACAGCCTCTCGCTTGGGAAATGGGGTGCGTGGATTTGAATGAGGTCCCTTGGGGTGCCCCCACCACCCAGCCGCTGGGGACAGAGGGGACATACCCACAACACCCCGGAGGTGGTGTGGGGCTCCCCGCACGGCTCCAGGTACAGGCGCAGGTGCCTCGCCGGGGCCGGAACAGCGGCACTTGTTGGTAAAGGCACTTATCTGCAGACACAGACACATGCCGAACAATTGCATGGGGGCTGCAATGCTCTGCTAGCTCCCACCGAGCCTCTCCGGGCTCACGTCATTATTTTAAGTTGATCATTTAAAGAAATAATGCTGACAAGATCGAGCAGTTGCAATAAGTAAGTTGCTAGCAAGAAGAGCTTTTTAAATTAGCCCTCCTTTTTGTAGCTTTTTTTACAGGCCGGTACAGCGATTCAAGTTGGATGGGACCTCGGCAGGTCACCGAGTCCAACCTGCTGCTCACCCTGGATTTATTACCCTCTAAATTTTTATACCCTAGGTGTGAAGATACGTGCCTTTAATAACACAAAATTTGGTATAATCCTTGCCAAATAGGAAAACTAAACCACTTTTCAATAACATCATCCCATCAAAGAGATTTGACCTGATTTCTAGCTCCCCCCAACTGCAGGTAAGCTTGAGTTCTGCCTGAAGCCCGCAGGGCTGGCAGGCTGCTGTACTGCGCGTGCGGGGGTAAGCAACAGGATTTTGAACAAATCCAATTCAATATCAGTACAAGACAGAAGAAACTTGCTAGCAAACTTAGATGCACGTGTTTGTCAGGAACTAACTAATATTATTATTGTGCTGTGAAGTCCTCTCTCGTTTGCGTTCTGCAGCGACTGGAAGGGAGCCGGGGGTCTGCCTGGAGCGGGAGAGCGTGGACGTGGGCACGGAGAGCAGAAAGGGCCCGAGATGGGGCACGTGGGTTCGGATGAGCTGAACCCCCCCCCAGGGCCACAGTGCCGCTGCCTATCCCCAGGCACATCTCCTAAAGACGCTGTGGATTCTTATCTCCAACTGACACCAAACAGGTGAAACGTACTGTGGCGTTGTGCCATGAACACTTCGGCAGCTCCTCACAGGTGCCAGCCCCAAATCCACAGAAAGATCATACAGATAGTATTTGCCCCTGAAATGTGAGGGCTCTCACCAAAATTAGGACCTTAATATGCACAGGGCAGAACAAGTTTGGTTTATAATTGAAGCCGACACATATCAGTCTTACTTGAAATGCGGCGTTTCCTGGGCTGGACGCTAAATTCCACTTTCTGTTTTTCCTTTCCTCCCAGCACTTCCTGGGACTTAAACATGTAAAACCGAAATAATTGTTGAGGCAAGAGAGAAAGGCCTCAGACGCAATACGAGATTGCAGTTCACCCAGGAGTGACTCTCTTGGCACTTGTCACTGCCCCATCACAGATTTGCCACCAGTGACGACCCACGTACAGGAGTGCGCGGCATGGGCTGCCCTGGATAAAAGCACCTCATGCCAGCAGGAAAACCCCACGCAGGGCAGAGACCACGGGACGCACGCTGGAAAGAGCGGCAGAACCGGCGGTTTGCTGCCCGTCCGGCCGCTCCGTCGCCGTGGCTCTGCTTCCCACGCCACTATAGCTCCCCATTGGGAGCATTACATTGAAACTCCCACGTTTATTCTGCAGCGGGCAGAACACAATATATTCTCAAGCTCTGTTTATACAATGAAAGGATAATGGTTAAAGGAAAAAACTTCTCAGTCTTAACGAAAAGGAAAAACTTCTCAGTCTTAATGGAAGTTGAATTATAGAGCAGCAATTTAATCACTTCCAAGTAGGGCTTAAGCCTGGTGGCAGATACAACCCTGCAGATGACGAGGGTGATATTACCATAACAGCAGAGGTGAACTGAATTGTTCCTGTTCAATGCCTCGGACCTTCGAGCAGATAAAATATGTTGGATGTGCAGGACCGAACCTATTACTTACGCATTCCTAGCCAACAAAACACCCAACATTATCAGCGTTTGTGGGCAAAAAGAGGCAAATGCATATGGGACAGCTTCCTCCACAGAACCCGAACTCCTTTTCCCTGCTATGTCCATACGTGCCCTTTCTCAGCAGGCTTCCTTATGAGAGCCTCGGTCATTGCATGGGCGGTCAATGTAAGTTCTGTACCAACGTACCCTTTTAACAATATATCTTTGTGCCACCCATTTAATGCCAACGAGCTTTGTAACTAAGTTTGGATTTAATGAACCCCTGCTAGCCGAGGTGACCGCAGCGAGCCCTTCGCACTCTCCGGTGCAGGAATCCCTTGCTCTTTCTCAGCAGCTCACCTGATTTCCCAGCAGAAGAAAGCCCGGCTGCCGACAAGCACCTTGCAGCGGTGCCGGTGGTACGTCCAAGTGCCGTTTGCTCTCCAAGAAAAGGATCTCCTTTTCTCTGCTGGTTTCTTTGAAATTTAAAAAAGATGGTTAAAAATTACAGCACTTGGAGATACTTTTCACTTTTAAATTATCTCTGTTCCTGTTATCGTCAGTACCCTCACAGACCTTGGGTACGTCTGAACATACGCGAAGGCGTGCTTTCCTTCTGCTGCCTCCCCAGCCCCGCTCCATCGAGGGTCCAGGGTTGAGCAAGGGAATCCCACCAGCGGTCCCAAACCCACAAGCTGTGGCGCTACCAACGCTGGTTAGTGCTCCTGCAATGTATCAGCCGTCCTAGAAGTCCCAGGGCGAAAGGCCATGAAGGTGCACATCACGCAGAAATAATGATCCGTAACATAGACAGATCCCAGCAGAGAAGACAGATATAAGCACGCAAGTGCCCAGGGAGAAGCGGGGGGAGGAGGTGTGGCTGCAGGGGACACCCCATCTCCTGCTGCCCGCCCGCTCCTGGCTAAACACCAAACTCCCCCGCGGACACCTCCGCCTGCCAGCAGCCAGCCCCGGCGCCGCCCGCCTGACGCACCCCAGGGTACAGAGAGATCTGCGTTGGTTGCAAACGGGTGCAAGTCATGCACAGAAGGACGTTAAGGTGTGGTCCTTAAACGTTTAATTCACAGGTTAACGTAACAATAATTAACGTCATTCTTCTATACATACTGCAAATGGAATGACCTGGAAACGAATACATAAAGTAACCTGTTTGAAAAAAATGAAATAAAATGCATTCTTCAAATTGAGTTTATGTTGTTGAGAATCTAAAACGTTCATATCGAAGTCACAGACACAGAAGCTTTGTAACTGTCCAGGTTAAACAGCCGACAGAAACGTAATTAACTCACAAATCTAAACTTCTTGTATCTGCTTGACTTCGTGTTCCCTGCAAAGAAAATATTAGACGCGATGTTTCCCTGCCTGCCCACCCAATGATCTAAGACATCGCCAGCAATAGCCCGGAAAAAAGCCTGCGGCTGGTTATGTGTAAGTATTATTATTATTATGTGTATTACGGGTACGGACGGATGAATTTTAATCCCTTGGTTCCTAGAAGAGCAACCAGACCCAGCTGCCAGCGGCCGGTCTGCGGCTCAGGTGCTCCGGGGGGTCGGTGACGGGCAGAGGTTGGTGTTCGGTTCGATTGAAACTCGCCTGGGCACTAGTTACCTCTGGAGCTATTCTGCCTATTTCCATTTATTATCTGCAATTACCTAATTTCAACACACGGAAGCATTTTAAAGGTTTAGCTGATGCAGAGCACAGTACGTGGCTTGTATACTGTGGGTCCGGAGTGTGTTTGAGAGGCAGGGTGAGCTGATGACAAATAAAATGATTAAGCTATTTATTTATGACCTGAATTTACAGCAATAGTCCCCAGACTTGTGCCATCCAGTCCCACTGGCTTGCAAGCTGCCTGAATACGGATTTCAGGGCAGATCCTACCACCTTTAGTCTGCAAAAGGACTTTCCCGTTCAGGTTTGAAATGCCAGTTTGAGCGGGCGGCAGCAGTGCCCAGGCATGCACGCCGTCCCCAACCCACGGGGATACTCTGCAGGGCTTCATCCCCGGGGGGGTTGGCTCCATAAAACCCTTACACAGACCTCAAGAGAAGAGATAAAAGCACGTTCAGTTTTTAAGGAAAATGAGATGTAGGTTGTTGCCCTCACTGTAATTTCAGCTCTATAATCCGTCCTAATTATTAACATTTCTGAGAAATGCGAAAAAATACCTCTATGGCCGCATTCATTACTCACAAATAGATTATTTTACGATTTGTTTAAACGATTCACATACTATAATTAACATGAGCGTTACAGTTAATTGCATCTTTGCAAAATAGTTTAATAATCAGAGTAGAAACTTGACAGTCATTTTTTTCATCGCACATACGCGATGAATGTTTTGCATAAACTGTAGCTCCTCAGAAACAAATAGACGAATACATGGTTCTCGGAAGACAACCTGAAGCAGGTAAACGTTGATAAAAAGGATTTGATTTTTTTTCTCTGCAGTTGCACGAGCAAGGATGCTACTCCGGAAGGGCATAATCTTGTTAAATGAGACATTAACGGGTAGTGCTTTGGTAAATTAGTTGATCAAAGGACAGTGTAACAGCGTAGAGGGATGAATCAGGACACCAAAACTGCTATTATAAGAAAACCTTTTTTTAATCATCTTCAATGTTATCACTTCTTTGTCAGTAACTCGAAAGTAATGCAGATGAAGGCTACGTAATCTGCTATCATTTATAACACTCTTGTCGCTTTGCTTAACTTCTTGTAAGGCTAGTAACAAAAGGGCTTGATTTTGTCCAGCAATTGAAATGAACAGTAAAATCTGAAATAATTCAATATTGGCATACTATCATTTGTGCTACAATTTCTCAGGAATCCCTTCCACTACATGATGACATGAACTGGTCTCTCCTTCTCAGTCTCCTGAGGATTCGTTTTCATTTATGTTTATAAATTCTTTGTTTTAAAAATATTCGCCCTCCTCCCTTCTTACCAGAACTTATCCAGCCGCTTCAGGATTCAAGATGTGACTTAAAAAAGAAAATCCTCCGACCACCAAAATGAGACTAAAGCTCCGTTATTGACATCACGTATTATCTATAATATATAACAAGGTCCTTTATTTTCCTTACAGCTCCATAATCAGGAGTACATGACACATGACTGTCCAACCTGGCCCTTCTGTGCCCCGCTGCAGGGAGAACCGAAGCAGGATTTACATGGAAACTCCTTCTTTCCCACTGAATTATTTATTTTTTTCCCAAAACACGGATGGTTAATGCAGCATTTGGGCAATCTCTAGCACAGCAGCACAAAAACCAGGGGTTCAAGCGTGAGATGCGGACCCTGGCCTGCTTCCTCGGACCCTGATGCATGGCCAAGCTTGGTTTTCCTGCATGACGATGTTTTCCAGGGGATGGCTGGAAAACTGAGCCTTAAACGCCGACCGAGGGACAGCCAAACATGTCCGTGCCGAGCCGCCCAGCTGCGCTCGCCTACGGCCGCCTCTCCATCACTCACATCACAGCAGGAAAAGCTCTTCTATTTCTGAAGTTGTACGTGTAAATAAAGGATCTAAAAATACAGGGGTTGCAGCGGGAAGTCTGGGGTTTTACCGTATAAAACATAAGTACATACGGAAAAAGACAAAGGCACCAGAGGAAAACTAAACCAGTATATTTTAATTCTACAAAAATGTATAAATATTTAAATGTACAGCAAAGAGTACCAGTATACCATTTAATAACTGTTACAACATTTAAAATGTGTAATTCTTTATCCACAATCTACTTTTATAAATTTAATTTAAACTTGTATTCCCAGCACTTACTCAGGAGCCTTCGTAAGCGTGTCCTCCAAACCACCCCACCTCAGTTGTCTTTTCCTGCTTCGGAAAATACCGAGCAGAATTCCAACGTTTTTCAAATAAACTTTGCGTTCTCTCAGAGTACCGTGGCCTTTTCGCAAGGCACTGCTTACCGAGCTGTCCTGAATACGTGCTTCCAGCGAAAAAAATAAAATACAACGGGGGTGGCCACGTATCGGAGCAATGGTTCTGGCTGGACGTTATTACACGTTGGAGAATAAGCACGGACACGGAAAGCCACAGAAGCATTAAAACACATTGCTGGTGTTCATTCAACACCGTCGGTCACACAGCAGCTCGTAGTTAGTAGCAGGTTACGCGTGGTGTAGTCTCCCCAGCTGTGTTAGCGGTGGGGATGCGGGCAGGCTTTCGGCTACCCGAGAAAATGCAGACTGTCACGGGCGGGCTGTGGCACTCACCGGCACTGCCCAGCTCCCTTTTAGCTCCCCGAATTGCTCCAATCTGTTTAATAGCTCTGACCTTCTGCGAATCGCCTCGTGTCAGGCTCTGCCCAGCACTCGCACGAGATGCAGCCCAAGGGCGTGGGATCAGGTAAGATCTCTGCTTTCAAACAAAACCAATCAGAACGTGGAGTTTTGCAGCTTTGCTTCAAAGCCCTATTCATATCAGAGTGCAACAAAGAAATCCTCCTAGCGACTGGGAAATACGCATCGGTAGAGAAACCCATCTCGGCCGATTGATCCAAATTCCTATTTCAGTTCTGGGGTTGTACCTGGCTTCCCCCGCCTCCGCGGATCGCCAGAAGGCGCCGGGAGATAAAAAGGAACACGGCTTTTTACAGCCTTTATGGTTCAGCTTCCTGTTCAAAACGTTCGCTTTGCTGATGCCACCCAGCATCACAGCTCACTCGCATTTCATCAAAGCCAGTCTTAAAAAATACCAGAACCAGCAACACTTTTCCAGTTAAAACAATAAATATTCAGCATTTGTAGAGTTCTTTATATTTTAAGCACGCTGTGCAAAGAGAAGTCAATCCTCCCGACACCTTTCCGAGATATTTTATAAATGGGGAAACAAAGACCACCTGACGTTTTTTGGCTGCGGTCCGTTCGTGGGCACGGAACTCAGACGCTCACCAACAGAGGCAACCGAACGAGCTATTTTAAATTATTTTAGCCCAAATGACTTGTCAAGGCAACACCTGAATTCAGGGGCCGGAGGAAGGGCAGGGGTCCAAGCGCACAGTAACTTACATTCAGTCACTAAACCCCTTCATCTACCACCTCTGATGCCGTATCAGCATTTAAGGCACCCTCACCATCACCACCTCGCTCTCCATAAATGAGGCTTTGTGTGAAATTCCTCTGCAATGAGACTCACGGGGTTTCTGTTTTCTTACTAAGGAGGCAAATCCAGGATCCGGCCCCTTGAAGCCCATGGAAATACTCGCCGTGACTGAAGTTGAACAGGTACTTCAGTGCGTTTTTCTAGGTCTGAGCATAATTCCTAGATGTCCGGCCACCCTGCTAGCGTGCAGAAGACCTACAGCAATACTTCCACTCTGGCTGTGAGGGATCCGCGTACTCGGTCATAAATCAGTCCAGTCAAACACAGAGGCATTTCCCTTCTTTTTTCCCCCCAAGCAGGGACACGGCAGTGCAGGCACTGACCGTACCCAAACGCTGCAAGCTTGCTATCTTAGTCAAGGGATTAGACACCTTACAAGAATATTAACCTTTACAGTAATTCTAAGGAGAAAAATATTCTTTTCTTCACCTGTTTTTGAGATTGCACTTCAAGCCTAGACAGTTGCACACCGATTGCACCTTGCCATCACCTTCCAGCTACGACATCAAGAAAACCTTGTCGTCTGAGCAGGGCAGCGTAGGAGACTCGGCAGCCTTCACCCTTCGCAGCCAGGGGTATTTCATAAGTAAGACTAGGGGCACCCAGAAGAGACGGCACCACCAGCTGCCCTCTCCTAATGCTCCTGGATGCTGTAGGACCTTCCACAACATTTACTTCTGTGATGACATGCGAAAGCCAAATGCCTGGATGCGCGACCTACCAGCATGAGTGGCTGTTCATGGGGCAACAGCCCTTGGAAAGGAGATGAAGAAACAATTTATTACCTTTTTTCTGCATGGAGATTGGTGTTTAAATTTGTTCATGATGTTTACCTCTTCATTCTATGAAGAAGAATTATAGCCTTCTGTTTTTCTAGTTTTTAAGCCATATTGTGTACTTTTGTGGGGATTTGAAGAAGAGAACTGGAAGTGTTTGACCCTACTTTGAGCAGGGAGGCTGGACTAGGTGAGCTTCCAATCTGAGTTAATCCGCGATATTCTAGCTCCCATGCATGCACAGCAACCACTTTTCCAATTTAATATCCTTCTATTTTTCATTTAATGATGTGTATCAAGAAAATATGGATGATCTACAAATTTATGATACGTACATATATATGACGCTATTAATCCATAACAACCAGAGCATTATACAGAAAATATTGTCATTTTTAATGACCTACTGCATAAACAGACCTTTTGAGGAATTGTGAGTGAAATAATGGGAAACCATTTCACCACTTACCCGTGCTGAAATTACGCTGCGGCTGCTGCCCTGTGATTTAGGTCTCTTGAACCCTCTAGGCAATGGCAAGTTAGACTAGTGTCGAAAACCCAGCCCAGCCCGTCGCGCAACGGATGTGTTTGGGGAGCGCGTGCTGCTGGGGTCACTGAAGGAAATGCCACCAGTACGTATAGGAAACGTCACCTGTATGTACAGGACCCTTCCCCACACCCCGCCGTGGGCTGGCACGGCATCAGTTGCTGCGACGCCTCTGACAGGACTGCGTGCCATCAGCACCTTTTTAATAACCACGCTAACAAAATGATTAAGCCACAAAATTATTAAAAATATAAATAAGCATCTGTCATCGCTATCAAAGCAAGAACATCTGGAGCCAGAACTCAGAGTCGACCCAGTTCCATCCTCTGTGCATAGGGGATCCACGGATGAAGCTCTCGTCTGTGTCTTATGCAGGATGCAGGTATATACTAATGCTTAAGGGTAGCAGCTAGGGATCGAGTTCAGACCAGCTCTCAGTCTCCAGTGGTCTCAGTTTTTCGTACCTCCATCTGCAAGCCCCTTGCACCTCCCCAGGTGTCAGCCACAGCCACTTCTCTTCCCACTGCAGGGGACATTTCAATCTGCACTGGTCTGAGTTACCCACGTGTGTCACTCCTCCTCCTTAACATTGTTCCCGTGTCTTTTGCTGTTGCCTCATTTGATTTAATTTCAGTTTCTGAGTGCCGTCTTTGCTTAGTTTTGCTGCTTTTCCAAACACCAGATCCCATTTTTTTCCCGGCACAAACCACGAAGCTTTTGCTCTGTCTGGTGACTTTGCTGTGGTTCTTCAACGAGTCCCACTCGACACGGGAGAACAGCAAATATCCCCACCGCGTTGCCAAGACAGACCAGCACCAACGCATCCAGCGCAGGAGACGCCTGCCAGGATGGTTCCCAGTGCCAGTTAGTGTCATAAGGCATTTTATGTTGGGCCACTTCTCCGCAGTGGTGTGTGACACACAGAAAACACCTTCCATCCCAACCTCTTTGATGTAGGGTTCATAGAGGTTTCTCTGCCACCATTTTTGAGCACATTTGTGTTGATAACAGCACACGTTTTGACATTTATAGGCTCAGATGAGCTGCTTTTGAACAGTCACAAGTTTCGAAGGGGCACGTGGAGACCCGCCGCATGAAGGAAACCCCCCCGTGACCTTGCTCTGACAGCTGGGATTTGGAGAGGGCTCCAGCACCGCTGGCCTCAGCACGGAGGAGGGGAGGAGGAGGACATCCCGACCGAGGCAGCGGGTCTGCGCCAGCTTCAGGCACCCAGGGTCATGTTGCGCAGCAGCCACTGCTGGGAACGGCTGTCACCGCACTCCCTCATGGTGGGAACCATCTTGTCCTCCTCCGACGGCTCATCCAGACACTGGTTGCTGTTGATGTGCCTCAGGGTAAGCTTCTGCAATAGAGAAGGGTAGGAGCTGCAGCAAGATAATTACTGCTGAAAACCAGTAATTGCATTTTCGGTCTTATTTCAGTGTTATTCTAGTCACTACACAAGCCACGAGACAGGCACTCATCCCTGGCTGTCACTCGTACGGCTCTACACGACCTCTACCACGCTACTTGCTGCTCCACGGGGTGCCCAGCTCACCTTCTCACGCGTGGCCAGGCAACCCGGGGAGTGAGCGCCGCTGCTGAATCCAGCAACAAATAAATGCAACAGAGAAGTACAAAATAAGTGCAAGGAAATATTATTTCAAAGCAACAGTATTTTGGATTAAGGAACTCAAGACTGCAGCAAGCTGAACACATGTGCGTTTCAGATCAGTGGAAATATATTTGCTAGGTATTATATGAACAACGGTAACATACAGATGAAACCTCTTCCGTTTCCAATACATTTTTCCTTCTTTGGGACACCCACCCCTATCTATTCCTACCACAGGACGCTGTATTTCTGAGGAATGAGAGAGACAGAAAGGAAACAGAACTTATTTTGAAGAAATAAATCATCTTCTGTTCCAAAGCACTGGGAGAACATGATCATAAAGAGATCCAGAGAAGTTAAACATGAAGTTGTGTACTTGGGCAAAACAAGTCAGGCACATTCGCAGCTGAGCAGCAGGTGTTCCCTCCATCACTCCTCCGGGTTGATCTGGGGGTTTGGCACACAAAATCACAGCAATTAAGCATGCACCTTAAGTACCTTTGTTATGAAGTGTTGCATTTACCAATTTACTATTGCCTAAAAGGTCTTTCAGTTCCTGAAAAAACAATTAAAACCGTATTATATGCAAATCTGCACAGCACCTGTATACACGTTAAGTCAGCAGCTGCACGTCTGTGACAGAGCTGTGTAACCCACACGTTGAAACAGGCAGGAGCCAGGGCAGTGCAACGCTGCAGGACAGCTGTGGTCTGCGTATGGCTGAGGATGAAGCTGAACCTGTGCTTGCAGGGCTGGGGACTGCCTCGCCGGATCCCCACGCGCCAGCCCAGCACCCGGTGCTGCCCTGGCCAGAGCTCAGAGCCCGGCTCGCAGAGGGTTTACTCCAGACAAGCCCTGCACAACTCGGGCAGAGCACAGAGGCCGTGCACTGCACCCGCACCCATCGATGGCCTTGCAAGCTTGGTATCAGCTTAATACTTCTGAAGTAAACATCCGTGTTTGCTACTGCACCCGATTCAGAAAATCATGATTTTGGCCGTTGTTTAGCTTGTCCCCCATGTTTTAAAGATTGGTTCCTCCCCCTCCACGACCTTAAGGCCATGCCACAGGTTTGGCAGAGCAAACCCAGCACGGGCGCCCATCTCTTACCGCAAGACCAAGAGCCGTGCTCGCAGGCTTCAGTCCCCTGCACAGACCCGCTCCTCCTCTCTGGGCTCTTTACTAAGGCAGACGTAGCCACGGGGCGGTCTGCTGCCTGCTGCGGGGCAGGTCCTGCGCCAGCCCCACGGGACTATATGGACTCTGTCCTTCCATTGCTTTTAAAGATAGCCATGCAACCTACACAGGCAGGCTTAAAATGCTCCAGGTAAAGTGGTCAAACAAGGTCTGAGCTGTTGTATAGCAGCTCCACAGGGATTATAACCCTGTCCCAGCAAGAACAACCAAGGGAATAGGTGATTTCAGGACTGAAGTCTTGTTTGCAGATCCTCCACTGGAGCAGAGACCAATTTTATGCCAAACACCATAAAAAGGAACAAACAGGGGAACAAAGATGGGCGGTAAAATTCTGCAGCCTCCTGGAGGAGGGAGAAAGGATGCATCAACCCCACAATAGCAGAGCCCGACCCGAAGCCTTGGAGCAGCAGCAGCATTGCAGAGGTCTTCTTCAAAACAGTGGCAACCAGAGTGGTGGAGGCTGCTTGCTCCCTCGCACACACCTGTGAGTATAAATACTACTATAATAAAATACAAACGATACTACTGTAACTGAAGTTATGCAAATAAGGAGTCATTTTAGCAACTAGTGTCTCTGATGCAGTCTCACTGCTAATAAACACCATTTGTGTATTTTCATACCAAAAAAAAAAAAAAAGACTGTTGTCTGGTGTTTCAATTAAACTGCTGGGAAATGCTAACACTGCCAACAAGCGATGTGGTTTTATTATCCAAACATATACCTGCCCCACCGCACTGTATAATTTACACTGCAGTTCATACCGGATTGCCATGTCACATATTAACACTCCTAATTTGTAGTATGAATATTCTTTCAATAGCTTGTCCCTAGATATTCGCTCCTCGGTTTAAAACAAACTATTACGCAATTGTCAAAGAAAAGCCTGCAGATATTATAACAAATCACCAAGGGGCCATTTGATGTGCATTCAATGATGAATATAAGGCATTTTTTCCTCTAATTACAAGAGGAAAGAATTAGTAGTGCTAACAGAAGTCGCTTGTTTACTAAATAGCACTGCTCAAAGTATCACTGATTCTTCACTTATACTGTTTTAAGTGCAATTAAGCTGCTATCATTTTCTACTATAACCAGAAATGCAAACAAGTCTAAAAACGCTGCTGCTGCCTTCATCAGCTGTTCCCTTTTATTCAGTGTATAATTTCATGCTAGACTACCATATCATTGGGATTTTCAACCACCTCATAAATTTTTTCTTTCTGTGTTCTACCCTTATTTATGCTATTACAAAAAAGGTCTCATTTGCTTGGAAAACAATTAATTACTAGGCAATATGATACCCATACAAGCCAGCCTAAAATTTTTATTTTACTTGAACATGAGAACACACGCATGGATGCAGAGCTAGCTGTACAGACATGCAGATGCACAGGAGCAAGCTCTGTAGTTTCCCACTTACCAAATTTATGCAAATAATAGCTCTGATGAGTGAAGACTCTGAATACGTTCTGGCAAAACGATGGAGCACAGATCCTTTACTCCAGCATTGCTTTACTCTAGTGGTCATTATATATCAGCAGTATCAGCAACTGTGGAAATTCTCAGTTTTAAAAAGCGACTTTTGCGACTGAAAGACACCAGCAAAATGTTGTTCATAGCAGAAGAGGTACTTAGAGAATGAAAAAAGCCATTCTGTGAAACAGCCTCTGCGCTGGAGCAGGGCGGGATGTGCCCCCCGCGCCCGTGCTCGGCCCCCGGCTTTGCAGGCTGCAACGCACAGGCTGAAACTCCACATCACCTGCCGAGGTCCTGCTGGCTACAGTTATTAGGGGTCTGCCACTAACGAGAGAGGCTTTCACCTGATTTCAGTGGGATGCACTCGGAGATGACGGTAACATCGTTTGGCTGGGGAGCAGACAAGAAACGAGAGCAACCCCTGCTTGTATCCCTGCACGTGTGCTGCCCCATCACTGCGTTATATTACCCAGCAAAACCGTCTAGGGAAGAAGAACAGTGGTTGGCACAGTATTGTGATTCCTTCAGTGGTTAAGGTTTTGAAATTATCTGTTAAAGTTTTGAAATTATCTGTGACTAATATCTCTAGGATTGAATTACTTAAAATTGGGAATTTTCAAAATGAACATTTCTGAAAAATACTACGCAACTGGCATTATTTCTATGTCTTGGAATGGGGACCAAATCTTCAGCTATGGCAAACAGTAACGATCACGCTGACAGCAATAGATCACGCAAGTAGCTCAAGACAGTGGAATTAACCTAAAATCAGCTATAATTAATAATAACTAACACTAAACAAATATAACATTATGTATCTATACAATCATCTGAGAAAACAAGAAAGGAATTCGGCTCAGTTTAATAGGAAGAAAACGGAGAAGCATTTTTCTAGGAATAGCTTAAATCATTACATGTTATATTTGCTGTTTAATACCAACCTCCAACTGTTTGTTAAAGGAAATAGTCAGTGGGGCTGTAAAAAATGTTTCTAAAGACTTCCAGCCTTGTGTAGTTTCTTAGCATCCACGTTTGCAAGGGGCTGCCATTGCAAGCCTCCACAGTGGGACCATGGGTGCCATCCTCTATCCTGCTTAGTGTCAGGCACGACTGGGTGATTATATGAAGAAATGTATGGGTCTGCACAACAGAAAAATGGTAAAAGTAAACAAAACCAGCAAAGACAAAGACAAACAGAGGGAAAAGCAACAGACTGATTACAGCCACAGCAGTGAGCCAGATAAAGCTAAGAGTGCTCTGACGGGAATTACTAAAGCATAATTGTTCCTGCGAATACTCCGGTGCCAAATTGTAGGCAAACTGCGCTAGCTCACACACACACAACACATACATAAATAGGCATACTGATGAACTCAGCTTTAGATTCACAAAGAACGTTCTCACTGCTCTGCTCTGAGGGACCGGTCCACTTGAGACCCGTTCACTTTACATTTTGCAGTTTATACCCGCGGGTGCCTCTGAATCCTCCCCCCACGTACACGCTGCCTTGCTGCAGTCATGCTTTCCCGTTGCACAGCAAGACTGGGGCAGAGATGATGTTTCTACTGCAGAAACGTCCTGTACTAAACATCCTGAAGCTTACTCGAGCATTGCTAAATTAAAAATATAATGAATTAAACATTTACATATAAGGAGATAAGAATTTTTTTGCCCATTACGATTTTGGCTCTTCCTTTACCGTGCCAATACCAGGTAAACTGAGATGGAGGGGAGCTTTTCTTCCCCTAAATTCTGCCCAAAGCTGCGGCAGCCAGCAGTCGGTATCTGATCACCGCGGGTGCCCAGGGCTGGTGCTGCCTGTGCAGCCTGGGGATGCTCCTACCGCATCCCGGCCGCCGCTGCTGCCCCCTCGCCCGCTCCTGCTCTGTGGTTTTGGTTTGGTAAGGGAAAAAGTAACGTACATATAAAGAGGCCACTAAAAATATCAAGAACAAATGTCCTTATAACGTCACTTTGAGTAACCAGCATGAACATCAATGCTTGTTTTGGTTTCATTATGCATTATTGCTTCGTGTTCGCTTCAGTCTACTATTCTTTTAAAGGAAAACAGAGGTACGTAAATAAATTACTTGGAAATCTAATGATCTCTCTATATTGCATGTTTACATTATATTAAATGCCTAAGTTTAGTAGATTTTTCACATGGGTATAAATAGTACTAAGCATTATTTTGGTAATCTGACCAGACTCTTTTCTCTGGTACATGAGACAGCAAGTTTAACTTATGTAAATCAGCAAGGCTGCACTGACTTTAGAAAACCTAAGGATTTTCTGGAATCAGGATTCAGATTTTCTGGAAGCAGGAGATAGTTTGTTCCCTTCGCTCAATATATTAAACATTACTTTCTAAGAAGCTAATAAAAAACCCTGCAATGCTTTTCCTACTCATTTCTGAAGAACTAAGTCCTTTCAAAGACATAGTAATAAGACTGCAATTTGTAGGAACAGCCAAATTATTGGCCGTAATCTCTTATGGTAGAAGTTGGTTTGATTACACCAACTCCAGCTGGTCCCATAACTTTAAGAAGAGAAATACCCACAAAGTCTGTAATTGTTTGAAGGATGCAGACCAGCAGATGTGCCATTGATGATGCAATGTGTACTGACATCACTTGTGATTAGAAATGGAAAGGATTGTTGAAGTATGCACAAGAAACAAGCCACTTGTTCACATACGTTGTGTCCATGTGCTCATGAGCTTCTCTGCCATCAATCTTTACACCGTATGTGGGGGAATGAGTCTTTTCCCTACCAACGTACCCTGCTTTTCTCTGTCAACGTTCGCCATTCCCTAGCGAGCGCAGACGAAGCCGGGGGAGCGGGCAGGGCCCCCCCCGGCACCCAGCTCACGTGGAGGGGGACGCGCAGGGGGGCTCGGGGCCGCACACGCCTCCTGCTCCACCGGCACCAGCACCCTCCCACGCACACCAACGACAGCATCCACCTTCCATCAGATCACTTTTCTGACATGACGTTCCCAAGTTATCAGTCTGACACATATATTCCATATAAATTGGCAGCCTGACACCGTATAGTGATTACTTGAATAAATAAGGTTTGGCGTGTTGGAGCAGTATCTACGGAAAGGCACTAAGTCACGTCGCTTTTACACAGCACTGCTAGAGGAACGAGCAAGACGTGCTATCTAGGGTTTGGTACAGGGTTGAGTTGTTCCCGAACTTACCTCCAAGCTATATTCCCATTTACCAGCATACTGAGGGAAGGGAAACAAAAAAGGAAATTGGAGTCAAACAGTGACTCAAGAAACATTTTTTGTGAAGACCCTCATCTCTTTGTGAACGCAAATTCAACAGCTTTGCACAGACACCGCGTTTAGTGACAAGTAACGGTAATGACACAGGATCAAATCCTGACGTCATTATTCACGCATCAGGGAACGAAACTGTTTTCTATCGGATGTGACATATTTACAGCGTTATTTTTTCCCTGAGATCATTCACGTGTGTTACATGTCATAAGATTTCACCACGCCGTACATACTGCAATGTGCCTGGACGTCACTGGGCAACACAAGGGGAGTCACCAGGTACGTGAGCGCAAACCTGGACGCGCTCCGCACAGCTTTCAACCTCAGCCTGATTGATCTACTTGGCAGCCAAACACCAGCTGCATGTAACTCCTGCACAAATATCTCCACCAAGACCAGTGCCCCAACACAGGGGGAAAACAAACAAACAACTATTTAACAAAATTGGAAAAAGGGGTTTCCTTAGACCGGCAAGATTGCACGCTGAGGGAGCAACTCTGGCTCCAGCCCATCATAACTCCCAGATCTCCTTCTGCCGATCCGCCGCCTCGTTTCCCACCCCCATTCCAAAGCAAATAGCATTTATGCATTATAAATACGTTATAAACCACACGCTGACAGCAAGCCTTTGAAAGCTGGGAAATTCTAACTTGGCACGTCCCATGGATACAGCTGATTTATAGAGCTGCCCTTGCCATGTAATGGGCAGCTTGAGAAAGGGCCAGGAATCTTAATGTGCTGTTCAAGAAGTAGGAAAGAAAAGCATTAAAATTCAATAATGGAAGGCAATGGATTTTAAAAAAAAAAAAAAGGGAGAAGAGGAAAAAACCAATTTCCTGCCAAGATGTAAAAACATTCAGAACAAAAATGTTTAAAAATGCTGTAAAGTACTATTGCCTGAAGTGCTAAAAGCCATTTTGCATTAGAAATGGAGCCGGCTGCACAGACTGGGTACCCTTCCTGGAAATAGCTCGTTCGGGTGACCTGCAGGCTGAAGCTCACTGCTGTTGTTGCTCCTGGCGACAGCAGGTTTCTTTATTTAGTGTTCCCTTAAATCCAGACCATACCATTAACACTTTGTGCATATAAGGGCTTCTTTTTAGATTATATAAGTACTAATATCAATATTGGGCTTCTTTTTATACTTCTACAGGTAATATCTAAAGCAATTTGTCCCACTGGGTTAAGAAAAAGATGCAGCTCAGTGAAAACTGCCTTGTAGGAATCAGCAATGGAATAAAAGGTTTAGGCAACCCTGCGCGACCCGTGGGGCCAGACCTGGCAGCCCCAGAGCCGCAGCCAGCGCGCGTCTTGCTTTAGTCAAAATGAAAAACAGAGTTACGGAAAATCTGTTTGAGCAACAAAAAAATCACTTCTTGGTTGCAAATGATTTTGCTTCAACACGGACTTCCATTTTACGTAGATATTAAAGCAGAATGCTTTATTTGATTCTTTTAATTTGGGGCTTTGCAAAAAAAAAAAAATTCAACTTGCTTTTTAAGCTTGATGTAAAATATTCTCCATATTGCAAATTAAATAAACAAGCAAGCAACAGGTTATTCACCCAAAGTCACTTGAATAGCTTTTCTTCTTACACCAGCTCTCCCAATCAGCAAATTATTATTTTATAGCTGCAGCCGTCACTCAGATTGGATATTGCCGAGTTGCCACCACAGCCATGGCACATCCGTCCTGCCTGCAGCTGTGAGCAACTCACTCGAAATCTTGTGTTGTGATTTCATCGCAACTGCTCACAGCAGTAAAGCAGCGCTTGTGCCAAGGAGCCCAGTCCTCCTTGTTTCCCTGTAAGATTTTTGATCCAGACAAGAAGCATTTCTGTGTTTCTGTTCTATTCTCCTGTCACTAAGCAGAAAGCTCATAAAACTAATTTGTAAGAGTTTTTTGGAGAAAGACGCAAGAATAATTCAGGTCTCTGACCATTCCTCTAGTTACGGGACGTGACAATAATCCCTGCAAATACCAACCTAAATGCTTGCTTTCTTCAAGGTGAGAGCAATCATTTGGGAACTCTAACGTTCCCTCCCATGCTGTGCAATTTATCTACCTTCTTTAATTTTTAAAACCACGTCATCTTCTTCAACGATGTTTTGCAGTGACACGACCTGTGGCAATCTGCTAACATTTAGTGTCTCCTCAGTCACAACTGCTTTTGCTTAATAAAAAAGTATTTAAACTCAGTTCTGCGGTGTTTTGTTTTTTCTCTGGAAGGTGTACAAACCCTGACAAGTACTGCGTTATTTACAGGACCTGTAAAGACACCACCATCATTTTAACTCTGTAAGATATAACGCAAAATACCCTTCCCATTCAATAACTTTGCTGATACGCAGCGACTAACTGATTTATCTCAGTGACCAACTGATTTATCTGAGTTATCAACTCATTTATCTCCGTTATCAGCTGATAAGCCAACAGGTTCACTGCAATTTTAAGCGATACAATTCCCACCAGCAGACTTTTTAAAGATATTAGACGCTTTGGAAAACCGTGGTACACACCCACCTGTACGTCTGACCTACTCAGCCCTAAGAGCAGATCCTCTCAACAAGAATAACACAAATCCGGGTTCCTGACAGAATAGCAAAAATCACGTTTCCAGCCGCCCAGGAGCCCGTCAATTCTGGTCGTTGCTGGAAACGCTGCTTCTCCCTCCAGTGCTGAAGGCAGGCGAAGTTCAACGCAGAGTGTAACAGTATTACGCCTCTGTGCTGTGCCCATACAGCCCCCATGGGTTTTTTGAGGGGAGTGGAGAGGATTTATAATTTTCTTTGAGATTAATCAAAATAATTACTTTAGAACTACTTCCTGCACATGAAAACCAGGTCTCTTCCTACTTTACGTGACTTTTCCCAAGACAACGGTAGCCATGGTGCACTTCTGACAGCATGCGTCTGGCTACACTGACCATCTCTGCAAACTCTTGGTATTCCTGAGTATTTTAATACTCCTTTATTCCCCTTGGGATCTCTTTCTCACCCTCTCTAAGTCCATGTCACCTGTTGCACTAAAAAAGCCTGGGGTGAATCCAGCCGCGGTGAAGGCGAGGGCCCCGTGCTGAAGTCGGGGTCTAGATCGCACTTCTCCCAGCTCTGCCAGTGCAGCTCAGCTTTGGACCCGGAATACGAATGCCAACTCTTGTCCTCTCCTTCAGCGAGTGATCTTCTGTTCTGACAAACCCACTGACGCCTTTTGATCGCTATTTTCTTCCAGCGTTTCAAGTTAACTTGCATCTCAAGCGCAAGTAAAAAAGTATTAATAATTCTAAGTGTTAAATGCATTTCGCACCAATTCAGACACTTTCGGTATGAGAAAGTGAGTGAAGGGGCTTTTTGAATAGCCTGCTTCAAACCAATTAAATCTGATACTTTCACAAATACGTATGAAAACATTTGATATTTACCTGTCTTATCACCACAAAATCTTCTCAGCTCCTTGTTTATTTTTGAAAAAATATAAATGTCACAAATATCTAAGAGAATGGTAATATTATTAAGGTATGTGTAAATTCTTGGAGAAGACTTTCTGTGACTTTTTAAATATATTACATATTTAAATACCATAATTTAAACTAAACTAGAACATTATAGAAAATTTAATAACAGTATGTAAATCAAAGAAAAGTATCTGAAGTTCTCTATTGAGAAACACCTTTTTATGATTATTTGCAGTTCTCACTGTACCTGCAGATGTGGCCGAGGTACTGCTGTCCCTTACCAAATCTTAACTCTTAAATACCTTTAACAGGAGGAGGGATGTGGTCTGTAACCACGGTATAACACCCAGAAATTACCTCCATTCAATTGCTGAATAAGTAAAGAAATGTAAAACTGAGTGCAATTTCGCTGGAAAAACAAACGAATGGGTACAAGTGGTTCAGGCAACGTGTTGCAACTGTTTCTCGGGGCGGGGGCGGGGGGGAGGGATGGAATTCACAAGCCAGTTATTTTCTCAGGAAAAAAATGCTGCTTAACAGAGCTGTGTATCTGCAGGCTTCCTGCAATATTCAGAGATCACCAGGCAGCAAAACGACATCAAGGCTGCATGAGCGAAGTGCCCTTCCCACGCAGCGGAGAAGGGGAGCAGGGCTCAGCGCTGCCGCACGGTGCCCCTCCGCACAGCCGGCCCCAGCATAACGCTAATACCGAGGGTCAAGTAATATGCCAATAAACATATCATAAATACCAATACTGTCATCAAAGGGAAGTTTGCAAGCTGAAGTCTCCGTGCTCACAGAGTAGAATTGTTAACAAAAATATTCTTGTCAATAAATAAAAAGGTACGTAACGCAACGGGCTGTGTTTTATACGTAGAACAGACAGCAGAACCGGTGTCTCGGAGAGCCCTTATATAAAAAAATGGTGTATTTCTTTTTTATGAGCTCCATCTAATGGTTGATTTTGTTTTTACACAGCTACTTAGAAATTTTCCATTGTGGATCTCTGATGCTAAAATTAAAAGACAGCATGTTTCCAATGTTAAACATAAAGGAGAGCGTATGTGGTTGAAAGAAATTTAGCTTTTCATGCAGAAAGGTAAAAGCAGCTATTTCTAAGAAATGTTGGAAATACTTCTTAAAAGACTACATGTCTTTTGAATACGTCAGTATTTTTCTAGCTTTGCATTATTTTTCTAGCTTTGCAGTCACGGAAATATGCCAATACTAATTGGGCACCTTTAAACTGAGAGTAGCAGAGCCCTGTAAGCGCAGACCACGGGGCAGCCAGTGTTAAAACTCTGCTCAGTGAGGAAACTCATTTTCACTAGCTTGTGCCCAAAATATTCAAAGGAAAGCCACTGGCAGTATAATTTTTTTTTTTTTTTTTTTTTTTTAATCAGGAAGGATTGCTCTCTACCCCTAAGGAAGAGAAAGAGCATTTTGCAAGGACCCTTGCCTTGGGCCACGTGCATGGCTATCGAACAGTGACCGATCCTTGGGAAAGGTGAGAGCTGGGGCGGGAGCAAGAGCATCTCCCAGTGTGCGGATTCTAGCGGAGAGCTGAAATACAGGCTTGCCTTCTGCGCTGTTTGTGCTTAGCTAGGACTGGGCTGTTAAAGCACATAAAAATAATATTAAAAAAATTTTTAGTACCAGTATTTATTCAATATTCAAAATTTATCATTTAAGGTATTGCTGAGACAAACTTGAAATATTCCCATTTAAGAGTCTGAAAACCTGATATTTTAAGGTGTTACAGTTTAAAACAGAACCATGCACACCGGTGGGCAGAGGATGCTGCTGCTGTGCTGTGAACAGGAGCAAAAGTGCGTGTTGCATCAAGGGCTGTCAGACCCAGCGAGACCCCGCATGACCTCTCCAGATATAACCAAAAAGCCGCCCTGGACCAAAGCAGAGACCTGCCTGGATTGGCTTGGGGCACCTGAGCACAAGGAGACATTCGCTCCCTGCGCAGCCGAAGTACACTGTTCCCGTTGTGTGTGGTGACGTTTAATTTCCTGCGGAGATGGATCAGGAACCTGCGACACCATGTCCTCGGCCACCGGTCAGCACTATGCTCCTTAGCTTCTATTTAAAATAATCTAAAATTGATTAAAAATCAATTATCATCTGCTTGCAGGAATGAAATGAAGGAGGACGTCAGATTTTAAATCTCAGGTGTTAATTGCAGGCATGAACATCCTAAAAAACACCTAAAAATTGTCAAAGCATGCATGCCTTTGGTGCAAGAAGAAAAATCATCTTCTTTATTGAAGAGAAAATTGGTTTCAATTCAAATGTTAAATGCAAGAATGTAGCAAAATTTACCAAATAAATTGCACCTCAGTGGTAAGGATCACCGCTGTTTTTCTACTCGGCAGTTCCACGCTGCGCAACGGCAGGCTTGTATGCTTTGTTCTCACTATAACATATTAGAAAGATCCTATCTTGAAGACAATGCTACTACCTTTGTGTGAATTTCACCATGCAAAACTGCACGTTCAGGTTTCAAAGCAAAAGCTTAAAATGAATGTTTTAATTTTCATCTGCTGTTTCCTGTCTCATTCAAAAAGAAGAATTATTCAGCCATAAAATACTGAGATATTTACACATATTTTGTATTAATTTTACAACCTCTCCATAAGCCACCAAATTGCTTCAAACTGCACTCCCTCTCAAAACCCAGGAAAAGCCACTTCCCATCCCACGGTAGTGTCAAACTAAACAGGTGACTGGTGTACGCAAAATGATTAAACACAGTTTAAATCCAGACTCAATAATCTTTCAGAGCCAGCAGAAATAAACCGGAAAAACTGTAACTGAAAAATAAATAAATCTTGTTGTGTACTTCGTTTACATAAAAGATGCAGAATACTTCTTTAAGTTTGTAAGAATGCAGTGCCAGCTACTAGAAATGAGCTTTTTTAAACAATAATTGACTTTTTCACCCCTCTAAAAATAAAATTTTGTGGGAACACAATTAAAACCTGGCGGTTAGCTGAATTACTTTGCACTCCCAAGTCTGTGCTATGGCAGGAGACCCCTTTGGCACATCATGTCACCAAGCTCCGGCACTCTCAGACTCCCCCGTGATACGGCCGTACTCTATTAAGAATAAACCTGGCTCTAAGGCTGCAGCTGCCCGGCGAGCGCGGGTGCTATCACTGACGCCTCGTGTACCTCGGCATCGTATTCCCAGAGCTGGTTCCCCCTCATGTGGTGGCACTTCAGCATGATGACGGGGCCGTTAAGCCTCGAGACGTCCAGGCACAAGTCATCCGTGCGGATCTCCTTGTCAGCAGTGTAAGAAAAGACCTGGAAACAGAAAACGATGGCAGTGACAAAGAGTTAGCAAAAGTCCTAACCGACTGCTGTTTGAGAATACACATAATTTTCACTCCAGTGGAGCAGAACTACTTTCTTCTCCAAACATTGAGGCGATGCCTTGGATTTCACGAGAGTGTCATGCAAGTTTCTCTGCTGGTGAATGTCTGTTGTAGATAAGAGAAGGAATATCATGTTTAGGAACAGAAATTTTACGGGACCGAGCCCAGGAATCACCCAGGCATACACTCAGTTTTGCCTCCTGGGAATTCTACAGAAGCACGTAATTGTGCTCACCGGCTTCAGGAGAAATTTCACAGATCTTTTAATACAATGGATAAACCGAGCCTATCGTTGGAAGAATCCAAACTTTCCCAAAGTAAGTCTTCCTCCTAGGGTCTACCTTAACTTTGGGTACCAAGGATTACCTATGTTAAAGATTCATATGCATGAATGTTTCAGAAATACCGGGTCACTTAATAAAATCAGGAAATAAATTAAGACACGAGAGGACGCTCCCTCAACAAACTTCTACCAAAGCAGTTATATGTTTCAGAGGGATTGTTTAACTGGACGCCTTCAGTGAGGAGCCAGCTGGACGAAACCCAGGCTGTGATCGACTCTTGTCCCTGAACATGTGCAGAATAAGGATTTGTTCCTTTACGGTAACTAAATATGAATACGTTAGATGGTCTGACTGCGTTGCAGAGTCGCCGGGCGGCGCTGGCTAAGCTCTCGTGGCATCACCGCTGAGGCCCTGCAGCAGGGTTCAGGCTGTCGGGGAAGCACGCTCAGTTAGACCTCAACTCTGCGGGTGGCTTTGGGAGCTGGAGAAGCACTGAATCGCTTCAACTGCAGTTCCTTGATAACTTTAATCCGCCGTGGGGTCTCCAGCCATCCCTCCTGCACGCTCCCCACCAGCCACACAAGGAGCAAGGTCCACTGCCCGGAGAGGGATGAAAACGTGGAGACCACAGGAGAAGGGGGAGGAAAGGAAGGAAGCCGGTAGAGAACTGCGAGCATTTACACCAAATTACTTGGCCTGGACACATGGGAAGTATCTCTCTGCTCCTAACCCACTGCTCACAACCCCCATAATCTTGCTGGCCCCAGCGCAAAAGGTCCTGAAATGGCCTTAGGAAACAGCCCTGGGTCTGTATTGCTTCATGCCTTCCTCGCAGAAAATCCTTTTCTTAGCAAAAAGTGAATTATTTCCGTTCTGTTCCCTCTCCTCAGCAGAAGGAGACCAGAGAGCAGAGCCTCAGCCAGGATCCACCACCCCACTACAAACAGCATCTGGTCTGCTGCTGGAGCTCACACAGCCGCAGTACCACCGTGGTGGAAATAGAAATAGGAGAAAGTTTGCAGTCAATAAAATAACGTCAAGACCATGACAAATGATAGAATTATGATGTCACATTCAGGTTTTGACGAGTATAAATCTGTACCTACACCTGCAATGGAGAAAGAGTGCTGTCAAAAATATGCAAAATACTCACTTACGTGGCAATGCTTCAATTAACAGAGAAATATAATAAAAGCACGGACAAATGCAGTACGTGGACATACACCTCAGTTACTTGGGGATTTCCAAGCTCCTGTACAACCCATTCCTCTTGCAAAAGGACTACAGTATAATTAAAAGAGCCAAGACTGAGACGTGAAGCACAAATAATGCAGTGCCCCAGGGGATGTCTATCCATTGAGACTTCCAGTGAAACATTAAATTGTACTGAAGGAAGAAGAATCAATCAAGCAGCAAACGAAAACTTTTTCAGTGAATTAAGCAGAGGGCAGGAGATAACCACGTCACTTGGAAACATGACGCTTGGCAGTGGTGCACTAGTCAAGGTAATTTTCCCCATGTAACTCTTAAAACCTATATACCGCACAAAGCAGCCAAGGGAATAAAGGCAAGGATTTTGAAGTTGGAGGTTCAGATAAATCTTTCGGAGCAACCACGGAGTACAAAACCAGCATGCCAAGGGGGCAGGGGAGCAGCCAGGTCCAAATCAAAGCCGTGAGGGAGAGCAAGAGCTGCTGGGATCACTGGTCTTTCCATTTTCCAAATTTCTTATTCACCACTCGCCAGCCACTTGTCTGGGTGAAAATCTGGGATCCAAACGTATGGCAAAGCACAAGCTGCCTTTTGCATTTATTCACCCAGTGATAAATCACCGAGATCAAATCTGAGGGTTTCACTTAAAAACACATCAGCTGCAGGCCAATACCCGGGCTTCCCCCCAGTGGCGAGAGAGACTTTTAAATATTAACCTGCCAGCGCTCTGCTGAGATCACGCTCCGAAGCGTGCTGTCCTTTTGGAAGGGGTGAAATGAGTCCACGGCACGTCAGAAATGCCACTTTATGTTCATATGGGTATTTTCTATGTTTCTCTTCCCCACTTTTCTATGTGCAGAAGCAAGTCCCAGAGCTTTTAAAAAAAACATATAACCTCTTCTCTATTTTGCAAACATGAGTCTTGCCAAAGTGCTGAAAACTCTGTATACGTACTAGCTTGTTCAGTTACATTCTGGAAGCATTTAGAGGAGAGAATTTATAGCTGAGGGCTGACCAAGGAGGGGACACGGGTGTCATTTTGAAAAGCATTCACAGGTACTCGAGTATGTTAAATGCGTGGCAGCAGAAGCAGTTTTTTCAAATTTTCAAATTCATACAAGTCATCACACATGCACTTCCCAAGTTTCAGTTTGTGTCCTGAATCTGTGTGGTTTTTCCAACTGGTTTGGGTTTTTTTTTTATAGTAAGATGCCTGCTTACACCTTGTCCCTGGCGAGTAAAAACCGAACACTGATGAAAAAGGTCTGCATTTGATCAGACTGATTACTGGTTTGTTTTGCAGAGGTCCAACAGATGTACCTCCTCTTGATTAGATGAGCTGATATTTGCACATCGGGCTAAGTTCATGGAAGTGCTTAAGGTTACAAAAAAAAAAAAATCAGGATCCTTTATGAGGTTTCATCAAAAATTGTACAAAAGCAGTCCACGTTCTGGACTAAACCGAAGTCTGAAGGTTTTATAAAAAATTATTTGACTGTTTATGACCTTCTCATTTATATTAACATCTGAAAATTCTTCTTAAAATAAAACAGTGTAACAACAAAATCAACCTTCTTCAATCATTCATCAAGACCGCCAAAAATCCCCTTCCAGTACACTGCTTTGAAATTATTTTTGGAATGATAGGCACAGAAGTCAAGAAGGAAGAAAATTGGGGAGCAACTAATAAACAACCTAAAATAGGTCAAAAAGGCTACTGGTGCTATAACATTAAGCTGTGATAGCTACAGATATCTATATAAATGCATACCTCTTTGTTGGGAGGGATATATATCTCTCCCACAGACACATTTATTTCATTTATAAGTAAAACATGCCCTCCTTGTCCAGTGGTGCTACCCGTACTAAGTGCACTGCTCAGCATTCAGACTCCCAAGTGTCGCACCCTTAAAATCATCCTTGGTCAAAACTAGCCTAAGACTGGATCGGGGAGAGTAAGCTATCATGTAGCTGAGGTATTGAAGACCTGGGCTGAAACAACCATTACTCAAAACCAGATACTATAACAATATTCAGCTGCCAAGCTACCTTAATTAATATTTAACAAGAAAACCTTGTGGGAGGGGCTTTGGTTTTTCCTTTAGCCATCTTCAGCCAAAAATCTTACTTACTGGTAGAATACCGGACTTATTTGCCTGCTGTCATGCTATAACTGGAACAAGAAACATGGCCGAATAATCTAATAACCTGAAAATCACTGATATCGTTTGTAGACCAAAGTATCTCTCACTCGAAGTAGCAGTTTGGGTTCAAGAATCACTCATATGAATATATCGTACAGATATTCCACCTTGTACTATGCTCATTATTAAGAGATTCATCCATTACCATTTATCCTGAAGCAGCTTCTAACTTGAATTTGCAACTTATTTGTGTTGGTTTTTTATAGTAAACATATTTGCATCAGGCTTTTTCTTCTAGCCTCAGAGAGATGTTTTTAGCCTCAGAGAGATGTTTTCTTCTGTGTTTTACAGAAAGCAAATACTTGTATTTTGAAATGTATTTCCATTTGCATATTTCTTTTTCCTCTCATCTTCGATAATTGCAAGACACTGTTCCATTATATCTTTTGAAAGAATAAGGGATGTCTGAATTAACAATTACAGAAGATGGGTTTGAAAAACATGCCGTCTTAAGAAAGAAAAATGAATGCTAATTAAGACGATGTAAAATTATCAGGCTAGCATTTTGCTACCATCCATATTAATTATAGATGTAATTATATTAATGCCATATAAAAATAGAGGGTGAGGAACACGTTGCATTTTATAGCTAATTAAATAGTGTATTTCACGCCACACGTCGCAGCACAAGACAGGAAAGGACTTCCCGAGCAGAAGCCCAGTCTTCTGCTACCGTAAGCACCCACATTTTGGGGACGTGACCGACCTCCCCGCTAAGCAGCGGCGGGGAGCGCAGGCTGGCTTCCCAGGGCCTGGGGCAACACGCCTGCTTCAACCATCAGGCTGGTTGCAAAGCCTGAGGACCAGCACGGAGCGGGATCCCGGGAGCTGCGCTGGGGGCTCAGCAGCACGTTCACAGATACGAGTTACTCCCTGTTGCTCGCAGACCCATGAGCACCAATCTATTGCATCTTTTTACTGGGCTGCAATTTATTTACTAACAGACGGGCTGCTCAGGCGTGAAAATAAAGTTCTTTCCAGTTCTCCCTTGCTTTTCTTCCGCAGCTGCCCCCAAGGGCTGGTGGCACTCGCCGTGGCCAGCCTTCCCCTGCAGCCGTGTGGGAGCTTTGGGTCTGGCCGGAGACGAGCGGTCCTGCCGGGCAGGAGAAGGGGATGCTCCATCACCAGGAGGAAAGCTCCTGGGCAAGAGCCGCTCCCCGAGACCTGCGGGTGTTCGCCTGGCTGCGTAAGCCCAATCAGTTTTCCAAAAGAGGCTATTCAAGTCCCTAATGCGTTTGAAGTAGATACTAGTAAAGTAGATGCTAATAAAGTCTCCAGAAAGACAAAATACAAAATATTCCCACAACCGATGCAGCACTTTTCCACACAGACACAGAAATACTTTCACTCTCTTCTGCTTTTTGTGGAGCTGACCAAAACAAAAAGAAACCGCGTACTTTCCACCAACACCTTGTCTTTCATAATGCTTGCAGTCCTGATATAGACAGATTTATTGCCTACGCACAGCAGCAGGTTTTTATAGGAGTTAACGTATTTTCTATTTATTTTTTTGTTAGTATCCTTTATTAATGCATTTCCACACAGCAAGTTTAGAGGCAGAAGTAAGCCCTATAAAGCCAAAGGTCCATTAAAGCTGGCACTTGGGGCTGAGACATCGGCCAGACTGAACTGAGAGACACGCCTCACGTACCACTGGTAATTTCATTAATTCTTTCATGTTAAAAGGAACTAATGAGATATTCCTCCTGATAAAAGTCTGAGAAACTAACCAGTTTGTTCAACACCAACAAAATGCCAAGCAACATCATTAACTGGAAATCAGTCAAGTTGTCAATACAAATCTGTAGCTATTTTTATATGTATATATATATATTTTTAATATATTTTTATATATCAATACATATATATATACATGGGCTGCAACAGCCTGTGGCCAGAATTTTCCTCTCCTGTTATTTGGTTGCCCTTTTCTCTGGAAAACAGTTAGCCAGGGTATTTTGTCAACTCATAAGAAGTCTAACACTGAGAATATTGTTCATAAACCCTTATTTTATACTTCATTACGTGGAACTAAATCTTGAGGATGCATCTGTACAACCAAGGAAGAAGTCCGTCGCGCAGTTATAAGCCGGACATAACTAAGTAGAGCAAAATCTAATTTATTCTGACAATTATCTTTAATTATCTACCGAACTCCCAAAGGTAAATTTTGAATTCACCTTTCATAATTGATTTAAAATACTCTAATAAAAGCTGCAAGGAAAGCACTTTTCCTCTCCTCCTGGAATTGTTTACCCATTAGGTGTTGGAAGTCCCCTTAGGCAGGACAGGTGAATTGAAGCTGATTCCCCTACCACCCAGAAGAGATCCAGGACTCTCCCAGTTAAACTGCCAGGTAAGTCCCTTTTGGGGACAAAGACTTGGATATTTTGCCTCTTCACTGAACTCTCGTCTGTACCAAGGCCAGCCAACCCCTTAAGCATTTTAGCACCTGAACAAATCCAGAAGAGCCGTGTGGAAAGCGCACCTCACAACTCAGGCAGGCAGTCTCAGTATTCCCATCAAAGAGGACTTTTTGGAAGATGGGTGTTCAACGGGCAAGTCCATTCCGTATCAGAGAACAACTGCACTAACTCTTTGGAGGAAAAAACACCCAGTTCCAACACTCCACTATACAAAGAACAGATCTTTAGGAAAAGAAAAAAAAATAATAATCTGATTTTCATTCCTACTTGCGTAGTATGCAATCTGATCATATGAAAAGAAATGCATGTATGCTTTCTTCACCTCCCCAGACGCTCCTGTAGCATCCAGCCACTGCTGGGGATGGGATATTCCTGAGGCTGACTTCAGCAGAGAACAGCAATTTCTGTGGCAACAGTCCTTCAGAGATCCAGCCCTCCATCCGGAGCCTTTGGGATTGGTCACACCCAGCCCTGTTTTAATTCCAGATGATTTATAGAACAGGTTCTAGTTTTTGCTACTCTACTAACTAGCAGTTAGTAACTAGTAACTAAGAGTTTCTTTTCACCCTGAAGAAAGATATTTAAACTAAAACCAAACGAACTCATCAAGACAGTGCGTCCCACCAGGAAGACAGTAAATCTATTCAAGGGTCAATCTTCAGTTCATTGGATGACCTGAAGACGTGCCCAGCTCGGAGCCCCTGAATAGCTCATGGGTTTCCCTGCGGCCACTCTGGAAGTAGGGATCAGATTTATTTCTAAAATGAGGTTATGCCAAGATCTTTAATGCCATGAAAGCAACTCATCCCATCCCGCAGTCATCAGCGAACAGTACAGACACTGCCAAGCCAGAGTCGACTTTCACAGTTTGTAAAATTCATATAAAACTTGTTCTGCTGTTGCCTCAACCTCTAACCACCAGGGCCAAGAATTCATTTATCCTGGTGCTCAGCCCCAAGGAGAGAAACACTGTAATTCAGAGTGATTCACCATAATCCAGAGAAAGACTGTAACTACCACCAGCTATCACAGATTGAAGTCAACAGTTGGAACTATACTAAATGGTCAACGTAATAAAAATAAAATAAAAAAGAAGAAAAGAGAAGAAAACTGCTTGGCAGCACCTACTGGGGACACGTACAGTAACAACCGTGGGGATCTGCAGGAAACTCTTCGGTTTAGCAAGGTTTCCAAGGGTTGCTAAGGAACCCGGTTTTATCGTATTCAGAAAACGGCACTGGGAAACACGCTGGCGTCACCCCTTTGTGCTGACGGCAGGCACACCTTCCTGATATTCAAACCTTTGTCCTCCACCACAGAACCCTTTGTCCTTTTCTAAACCACCGTTATTCTCTAGGGGTTTCAGGTGCATTCAGCATTTTGCACAGAAACTGAAAAAAAATCTGATTTTGGGGGGGATTGTGGGGGGGGGAGGGGTTGTGTGTTTGTTTTCGTTTGGGTTGATGGTTTTTTTTGGTGGTTTTTTTTTTTTTTTTTTTTCCCCAGATAGCTGTCACTTCATAAAGGATGGCTACCTACACATCTGCAACAAAAAGCTGTCGTTGTTTCCAAGATCTCACAGTGTTCATTATGCCGCACCAAATTCACACTTCTTAGCTGGTACAGTAAACACTCGGATTCTGCATTTTATCTACCCAGGCTTCATTACTGCAATGTTACACATCTAATGCTAGTCTCCCCGCATCCCCTGGTGACTATTTCTGCCAATTTAAAGAAGCAGCAATTCAGTTTTTCCACAGGCTCTAAAAAGAAGGCATTATTCTCATTCTGACTGTGCTAAATAAAAGATACTGTTATTTAACATGCAGGCATGGCTCCTTTGTTCCCTATTAATCACAGTTATTATAACAGTGCTGAAGATCACCGAGGGCTCCATTGTGCTGCATCCTGAGCAAATCCAGAGTATTAGACAGTTCCTGCCCCAAAGGTTTATCACCTCAATCCACAAGAATGATGTAAAGTCTGCAAGGGGAATCATATATCAGCAAAATGGACTAACAAAATATAAGCAATAACTAGTTTTATTCATAATGGGTCTGTTTAGAAGATGAAAAGCTACACAGAAAGCCAAGTTAGGGAAAACAGGAGATTGTAAAAGGTGAAAAAGGCAGAAAGAGCAACGAAGGGCTAAGTCACTTTCTGGTAACACCTTACCAAATCTAGCATTTACCTAAGATATTACAAATTAATAAACTCAAAGCACCAAACACATAAAGTCTGTAATGGGTGCTTTGTTTCCTTATCCAGAGAGCTCTCTAAGGAGATTATTTGGTTTGAGATCAGCTGCACAAGTACCGCTCAGTTCCTCTTTTTGTGCATAACTTGTATCAGTCGCATGAATAAACGCCTAATTGTCACTAAACTAAAGGTTTTGTTCTGTTCAATCTTGTGCATAAAATGCTTTTAGATGACTTACTGGACAGCTGTAGTTGATAAATTAGCTAAGTAAAAATGTAAAATGGGACTCCTGCATTAGCCTTCCGCAGCCGAAGTGCGAGCTGTGATCAGCTGGCTCTGCAGGCAGCCGGAGCAAGTTTGTCCTGCTTGCCGTCAGGACGTCTATCGCATGCCTCTCTCTCCTTCTGACCTGGCAGCAATATTAACACCGGAAAAATTACTCTTTATAACCTACTGAAAATGGTGGCCGTCCATTACAGAAGTGTCTCACGAGTCAGACAGCTCACATACGTCTATCCATTCCCAGTAGTAAGCAAATTATCACAGCATACCAATAAATTCCTACAGAGTGGGAGTTTACAAATTATTCTTCTATGTACCGCTACACAGAAAGTGCTCATGTTTGAAAGGCATTTAAAAATATACACATTTGCTGTGAATGGGAAAAAAATGGAAACTCTATGAAACAGAACAGTTTCTGAAAGACCCATTATTTAGAGCTAACTGGGGAAAAAACAACCCTCTAACAACCCTTATTGTGTGTGTTGGTTTTTGCTTTTGAACCGTCAGCGAGTACTGAGTCTGAACTTTCTGTATAAAACACTGCTGGAAGGGAGCCACGTTCCCTTTGCACATTTACTAATGCATATAAAGCATTATGTTCGTTCTGATCTCAGCCTGCTACAGCTGCCCCAGGTAAGTTCACGCCGAGCAAACTCCTGGCTGATGCAATTCCACATTCATTCAAAATGAATCATGATAAAGCACTCCCCATCCTGCAGGAACCACAACGTCCTTTCCAAAAACTCATTCTCCCACGCAGAGCTGCCGTGCACACAAGATGCCGACAGCCTCGGCAGCCGGCAATCGAGGCCAGCAGCTCCGAGCCGCTCGGGGAGAGGTTTTGCGTGAAGCAAGTTTCTTCCACTTGCCAGCTCAGCCCTCCGTGCTCGGGGAATTGGTGCAGGCTGTAAAATAGTGGAAAATCCCCCAGACCATCGCCTCTGCCAGGGCTCTGAGCACCCGCTGGGACCCTGAGCAGGAGCTGCAGGGCTGCCATTGCTGCGCGGGATGCTGAGAAATAGCCACGTGGGTCCCAGCCACACGGCTGCTCACACCTTGCTCTGCTATTCTTATCGGTATGGAAAAACCACCATTATATTTATCTAGAGGAAACAGAAGGCAAAAGCAGTCCCTTTCAGCTACTGCTTTCGTTAGTCTCAGGCTGACAGTCAGCTTCGCATCAACCAGCCTCCTTGCTAAGGAAACGCAGGGAGCGTGCTTTGACAACGGCATTGACCTCCACACTGCTAACAAAATGCTCTTACCGCTCCAGACTTCCCACGGCTGCTCTCTCGGACACAACGAGACCAAACCGAGGAGCAGACAGCAGCCTGTGATGGCACAGATCACCCGTGCAGGAGGGACCGCGGGGCCACGCCGGCTAAGCAGGGAGCACCACAGCACCTTTCTCAGGGCTTTGCGACCGCATGGCCACAATGAAGGTGTGCTTGCTACTTTCCCGGTGATTTTTTTGCTGAAAAAAAGCAGGTTCATCGCTATACCTAGCACAACTGAAGCTCCAGACAAGAGAAAAGGCATAGGGTGTTAAACAGGAAAAAATAAGAAATGGCAATGTGTTTGCTGTTTCGTTTGCTCTTCAGCAGCCGAGGGGGGAGCGGCTGCTGACCCACGCTCCCTCCTCCAGCGAACGCAGCAGCAGGGGCAGCCTCCTGCCCTCCGCCAGGTCCCTCCCGCCAGCGCTTCTGCGACACACCTGCAGTGCAATTGTGAACCTGCACAATTCCCCAGCCCTTCTTTTTAATAATATCCCCCTCCTGCCTTGTGGGATCGTACGATTCGATTATTGTTATGAACAGAGGCCCGACACTCCCGGTAATTGCAGTAACAGATGACATTCCCATGGTAACGCAATAAAAGCCTAACCGGTATGCCCCTGGGGATGACTGTAGGCAGGAAAAACAGACGACTGTTTCACCCTCTGCCAGGCCGTCGAAAGGAACAAACTCCCTCTAAAATACCACAAAACCAGAAGTCAGCTGTGGGGAAAAAAAGGTGTGAGATTGATGGGTCATCCCCTCTGCCTGAGGCTGGAAAGCAGGATAACAGTTTTTCCCACGATTCACACGTGGTCAGTGCTTTCTTTAACCCGGAGACAACCTCGGGTACCTTCCTCCTGAAAAACACCGCTACGGAAGCAAGTCGACACGCTGCCCCCCCCCCAGGGGACATACGTACAAACCTGCTGTTCTAGCCCCTACAGCCATATCCCCACCAGAGCTGATCTGAGGACAGGCTTTGCATTTTTTTCTCTCCGTATAAAGCGAACAGTTCTAAGATTGCATTTAACTGCATTAGGAGATTCGTAGTATTTATTTCAAAGATCATTAACAGGCACCAGGTCCTAACAGAGTTAGGATAATCTGAAATACCCATGCCAACATAACAACAAATCCTGCGCAGTTCTATACTCTGAAAACAAGTCTCACATGAAGGGCCTCAGTTAACGTATTTCATTTTTCTTAAGTTTTTGAAGAAATTCACATTTTTAGAACCTCATTATCCCTAAGTTCTTTAAAACACTTTGATAGCAGTGAGATATTTGCCCCTGCCTCAAGCTGGATCACACCCGTGCATCTTGCTCGGCTCTAATGAGCTAGGTATTATTCTTGCTTCATTTTCATTCTGGAGTAGTTTTGTTCCTCAGCTATTTCTGTAACCATCCAACCCCCCGCCCCCAGCATTTACATGTCTTAGCTCAGTTCTGATTTCTCATTAGAACAGAATTTAATAAAGATAACTTTTAATGGGAGTTGTGTATGAGCACTGAAGGATGAATAATGTTCTGCATGTAGGTCAGGTATTCCTAGCAAAACCTCCACCAGATGACAGCTATTGCTCTCTGTTCATGCAAACGCAGGGGAGCAGAGTCTCTTCATCCTGCAGGTGCACACAACAGATTTGTCTGTGGTTTCTGGCTGATGTGAGAGGTATAAAGGAGACTGGAGCCAAAATTTCTTTAGTTTGGAGATAAATTGGCTTAGGAAGGCTCAGAAAGAATGGTTATATTTATTAGTTATTAGGGTTTCTTTAGGCTATACGGTCCATACATATATTCACAACCCATCTGCCTATCTCAGAGCCTTACAGTACTCTTAACCTCATACGTGGAACTTCAGAGGAACCGAGGGTTCGGAGACGTGACAGTCATCTAGGATTCTTCTCCTCTTTCAACAAGGAGAGGGGTCTTTCTGCCACATACAGAAAGAAGGGGAAACACGCCAAACACCCAGGGTATGAAGAGAATCTCCAACCCTGATCACATGCAGTCTTCTTAAAATGCTAACTCTTCCATCTCCTAAGTCATATTTAGAGAGAGAGAGAAGTTTGGGCTAAATATGATGGATAACCTTCCCTCTGAAAGAAACGTGGGAATTTGCTCTAGGATCCTGCGTCTTCCCATCTTTTTTAGCAGATGTGGCACTGAAAAAGCCCCCTCGTCAAGCATTACCCAGTAGGTATATGGTCCAAAGACCTTCCTGGGGAGAGATGCCAGCACTAGCTTAAGGTCCTGCTGAGGGCTCTCTAGGGATTTTAATTGCAGTGGGTGAAGGCAAGAGCAGCCCTCTGCTCTGGGGTGTGTCAGAAGCTGAATGAAGGGACCCGGAGTCTTTATTTTGAGGAAGCCGTCAGAATTAAGGGGAAGAAGAGGAGGAAGGCTTCCCAAAGGTAAAGCAAACAAAGAAGCAGAGAAACAAGGCTAAACTACATTCAGAAAGGTGCAAATGAAAGGAGGAGATTGCAGCAAGTTCTGACGAATTTCCAGGTTGAATCAGCGACAGGGAAAACGGAGACCGTGCAGGAGCATCCCGCCCGCTCACACCACGTGTGGAGGACAGCAGTAGGCAGCAGCAGTGCTGGTGCTGCCGGGACCTCGCAGCCGCCCCGGGCTGGCACCTCCCGGCAGGCAGGCTCACGGCGCAGGCTCCCCGTCCTGCAGCAGTAGGCTACAGCCTCCTTGGGTAAAAGTCCCTTAATTATAGGTTTACATTGCAAAACCCAACTAAACCCAAATGAATCAGCTCTGCTAATTTGAATCCGAGGCATTAGAATATGCAAAGTTTACTGTTATTTATACAGAGAGCAGGTACAGTCATGAGTTTTACAATGAGCTAAATGATTGCCACTTACCTTTTTACTCCCTTTCAAACATACCCCACGCCCCCACTATTGGAATTTCCACTAATGAAAAAAACTCTGCTTGCATGAATATTCTGCACGTTTATTTTTCATATACACATTTCAGACACAGATGAATTCAGCCACAAGTAACGGTAGATTCTTACCCGTTTCATTTTAAAAAAGATTCTTCCCCCCCAACACCAAAAAATAAATTAAAATTCATGATCAAATTTTCTAATGTTAGTATCTGAAACTAAATGCATTTCTCTGCACTCTAAACAGCAGGGCTACATTCAATATATTCACTCGGATACTGCACTGAACCTACGGATATGTACCGATATGTTTTCAAATTCTGCAGCTGTTAACTTGAGAAAATGGCTTCCTGAGCACTCCTAAAACTCTTAAGCTAAAAACCTCCAACTTTTTGGAACTTTCATTAATATGTTTGCTAATTGCTGCTATTGGTTTTTATAGTGAACCAACACGTCTACATTTGAGCCGCATTAACTGAGGACTACCGAGGGAATCTCGTTTCTATCACGACAAAATCAGAGGGTTCCCAGGACAAAACCCTCACCCGCCGAGCCCCCAGCCGTACCTGCTGGTTCAAACACTGTATATGCAAGCCAACCCCCATTTTCTGCAGCAGGAAAGAAATGCTGACAGGTGACGCTGCAGCTCCCGCACTGCTCTGGGTGAATTCTAATCAGTTTTTCCCAATCACTGTTGTGCCTGTGGTTACACAGCAGCAGACTGAAGCAATTATTGTACAAACAATACTTTTTTTTTTTTTTTTTTTTAAAATTTTACCTGATTTCCTCCCATGCCGTGGCAGTTGAAAATGCCCACTTTTTCATTTTCCTTGCGGCCCATGTTGTCTAAACACTGGTTGGTTTCAACGTTCCTGATCTGAAGAAAGAAAGAGATGAAATGTTGCTTGAAAAAAATTGCCTGTAAATGTCATGTTTGTGCACAAAAAAATCATGTCACTGTAGGAGAAAGTACATTATCTGTGCATTCAACTATATGAACGTACTTTAACCTGCAATTTGTAAATATGTCACACTCCCAAAAGAAAATGAAAATAATAACAAAGAGTATAATGAGATTTTAAATTACATATTAAGCGTAAGTATGAACAGCATTCAAGGAAAATCTCATTCAGTGCCCTGCGTTGTTTTGTTTAACAAATATAATACAGTTTTACTTCTAAACAATGCAAAACTAATGGCTTGCCCAAGATATGCACTTTTATTTTCTTCCAGCAGGGCTGACTCTACTCCAAGAGAGAAAAACTGAGTATGAACAGCGTCTGACGGCTGACTCTTTCAGAGCAGAGGCTGCTGGACAGCTTTGTGACTAAATAGATGCTTTTTTAAAGCTTTTAAATAAAACCCTCTCAGAATCCATCCATCCCCAGAGAAGAACAAAGACACTTAGTGAACATGTCTGCTTAAACAAATCACTTCTACATAATTTGTGCGTAATGCAGCTGGGAAGGAGGCAGCTTTAGGAGCATGTCGTCTGCGATACAATACACGACGTGATGAGTTCCTTCCAGCGATGCTCAGCTCGTGCAAACGCAACAGAAGAGCATCAGAGCAAGAAGCAATAAGGAGCAGCAGGGCGAGTACCAGAGCATCACTCCCCAAAACGTATTTTTAGAATACACGTTTATCCAGGAAAACGTCTGAGTATGAAAGCAACCAACCAGCTTCACCTTCGTATGAGAGGAGAAGTGGGAGACGCCGTAGTCCCCCCCGAAGCTCTCCTGCGTCACAGTCTCCACGACGGTGTGTGCATTCAGCCTGTACAAACCCCAGCGTGTGCATATAACACCTTTTTTCTTAACCCTCCTCACATATCCGTTAGCACAGTTGTACAAACACAGCTCCCCCTGCTCCTCCTCGCTCTCAACAGCCCGGGGTGATTTTCTCACTAATGCGTGCAAAGCAAAAACGCATCTCCAGGTCCCTCACTCCTTTGGTAAAACCCTGCATTTTGAAATACTTCGGTGGCACTTAGGACAACTCTCAGTCACCTGCAACTCCCCGTGCCACCTTCAGAGGCTCAACAGGCACGGCAGTCAATAGCAAACCAATGCCACCAGACTGGGCTTAACGCAGCAACGCAAGGAAAATGAGACGGTGCAATCTGGTTAACGACGCTGCGGAAGGGTGGCTCAGCAAAGCTCACGTGGCCGCTGCTTAATCTGCTCTAACGTTGTCAATCACACAGAAAGAAATCGCACCACCTTGTGCTGGTGGGTAATCTCTTAGGGGCTCATGCTCTTCATCGCTTAATCCTCCAAGAGCTGCCAAAGTCAGGAGAAAGGCTGCCGGCACTCACAGCCTGGTCGCTGACCTGGGGGTTCAGACCTCAGGTGCCAGCTGATAACCCAACCGCTGGTTTCCACCACTTTCCAGCTGCTTTTAAAACAAATGGCGCTTCTTTAGAGCTCAATGACAGTAAACGGCTTTATGTGGCTACAGCAGTACGGGGCTTTCTGGCGTAACCTGCTGCACGTGCCCACAACCAGCTGGAGCACTGCTGGCAGCTCCTCTGCTCCCCTCTTCTCCAGCACGTGCCACTCTGCAGACCACCAAAGCCACTGCAGTCCCAAAGCTGTATCCTAATGATTAGCTCAAATAATAATCCAAGCTCAAATGGTAATCCCAGCCTTTTTTCTTAAATCACCTTTTTGTAGAAATAGTTTCAAGCATCTCCACAAGAAAGGCAATTTATTTTTTGCAATCCCTTGATTCATTAAAACAGAGGACTAAAATGAAAAGTGACTTGAAAACTCACCTATGATTATTATGTCTTGGGTTTATAAAGTAATTCTTGTCCTGCATTTATTTTGTATTCACTTTCAATGTTACATGATTAAAACGTAAAAAGGAATATTCAGTATTCACCACATTTTGCACATTTAGTACCCATTCTGAGGCATATTTTCATCCATCTAGGAAATTCAAAGCTAATACAGTCACTGTACGTAAGTTATGTTCCAACTGAACGGAAAATTTAGTTGCAAGTAAAGGCTTGGCAATCTGCAGGATCTGCCTATTAAGCCTACAATGAATAAGCTTCATAAACTACTTATGAACTTCAGTTCCATACAACTCCACATTTTTGAAATTTCGTTTAAAAATTGCGCACTTCATTTATAAAAGCAACAGACATATATAAATTAGTTGTTCAACAGCTAAATAAAACCCAAATTAAAATGTAATCCAATATTGATTATTCCTTCTAACACGTCGGGCGGTGCAAGTGAACCATGCGTGAACATTGTTCGATTTCAAGTCACGCCTGTGCTATCTTGCAGGAGGTCATAGGTAAATTAAGGATGATTATCCCAAAACTGTCAAAATTATTCACTCTTTTTATCACTGTTTATACTACAAAAGAACAAAATACGCACTCGCGCAATACAATTTGAGGCCCCATGTTGAACACTCGTTACACTTAGATTGCACTGTACTACAGAATAATTTTCTCAGATTTATTACCAAACCTGACTCTTAGCAGCCAGCGAACCCACGGCTCCCACCGGAGGGCGGCTGAGCACCATCTTCTCTCTGACGTGAGCAGAGGAGAAGCACGGTCACCTCCCGACCAGCCACCTCAACGCACAGTGCGTCTCGCAGAGCAGCTGGGTGCACCACGGACCATTTGTGGGCTAATTATCCCAGCTGCACCGACAAGTCGGATGGTTTGTCTTACCTCAGACTAAACGCTTGCTGAAAGAGAGGAAACTGACTGGGAAATATGCTTCTGATGTTTTACAAATTGTCCATTACTGCTGATGATGGTACCTGAGCTTAGGTCTAAAAATCCACTTCACTGCTCCACTGGCAGTCAGCAGCTGTAATAGTCAAGTATCAGCTTTAATTCATAGATCCTGCCTGAATTGCTGTTTCCATAGAAACTGAGGCCGTGTTGGTAAAAATAAGGTGTTTTAATAACTATTTTATTACTTTCTCACACTTTTATTTTCCAGGCTGACAATATCGTACAAAACCTTATTATTTGACACTTGTTAGATGAGTTCCTTCCTTGCTGTAAAACCATGTTTCACTTTATTTTGTCATAGTTAAACTGGAAACCCTACCATGGCTTTTATTTTTCACTACAATTGCAAGTTTCAATAGTAAATTACTTTCCTGGATGTAAAAAAGCCATTTGCTCGTTTGATTGCTGTTCTATCCGTAGCTATCTTTAAATCAAACCATTCAAGAGCTTTTAAAAGTCAGCGTAGGTACAACTCAATAGAATATTTTTAACAGTGAATTATCTGAATTTTAAAGAGACTTCAGTTCTTGGTGGCACTGGAATCATCAGATCATTAGGAATGTCTGTGATACTCGGCTCCAGGCAGCCTTGCTGGAAAAGACAGCATCAATGAAAGAACACATTTCTTGAAAAGAAAAAAGAAAAAAAATCTTTTTCTGCTCTACCTTTGAGGGATAAGTGATGAGGGAAAGTTTCCTTCAACTACTGCATGTTATGTAAGAATTTCAAAATATTAGCCACACACCTCACTTTTCCAATATGCTGTTCAATTTAAAAGGTAAATTTTTAATGGTGAACATACACATTCACAATAGCAATGCCCCCTTATGAAAGACTTAGAGAAAATATAACCTGCTCAAAATAAAGGATAAATAAGATTCAGAGAAGGCACACAGGCACTTTATCCCTTTCTCCAAAACCACTTCATCTTCTTAGCAATGCCTCCATTTGCACAGTGTACTTATTGTTTTAATTTAGCCAAAGGAAATGGTCCGTACCTCACCAAGTGAGTAATAGCGCCGTGGAATCTGGGAGTCGGGATAGATGTTTTCCAAGTACCATGAGAAGGGTTTACACTTCAGATTTTCTCTTAGTGCTTTTCTGATGGATACATCGCCATAATCCACCTTAACAACACCTGGAATTGTTAAGAGAATAGATGATCAAAGCACAGTTTCTGTAAAGCTGCAAAGCATAAATCACAGATCCTTCTCCAGTTGTCATCATCTCCTTTTTATCAATATCCATTTGCTGGAATTATGGTACAGCAAGATGTGAACACGTGCAGCTGCTGCACCCTAGATCTTTACAAGCATTAAATAATTAATTTAGCAAATTGAAGTGCTTGGAAAATGACATTTTTTCTTTTCAGATAATTCATCAATCTGGAAAGGCAGGACCACTGAACTCCTTGATTTCTTCATATTCCAAAATAATAAAGAAATCCTTTTACATTTCTACAAACCATTTTTTCCAAAGCATCTTGCCGGTGTTTTCCAGCACTCTCTTCTGAGAGAAATAACTCGGACGAGGCACGGCTATTTTGCTGATGTAATCTAGACCACCCCTTGGGCGATTTCACCAGAAAGGACAGGTTCTCCACCCTGAGGAACCCCATTGCTCCCTCCCTCCCACGCCCCACAGGTTCCCGCAGACCTCGGGCTCAGCCCACGGCACAACCCACAGCGTAGCTGTCATCCTCCTTAACGCTATTACAAAACTAAATGTCTCCTGCGATAAGGCAGGAGAGGGGGAACAAGGTGGCAGGTTTCTGCAGAGACCAGCCGGTGGACAGGACCCATCTCCTGCACCGGATCCACCACCCCTGCCGCAGCCAGGGCACCGATGGCACGGTTCTCCTAAAGGGAGAAGATGTCACATCGTGTCACAGTTAAATTGCCACCGTGTCCGGCGGCGCTGCTCCTACCGCAAACCTATATGTCAGAGACCTGAGCCAGCAGCGTCCCGCTGGCCATCAGGAGCGGTGCGTGGGCCACAAATCAGAAATACAGGTCATGAAGAGAGAAAAAAATAAAACAATAATCAAGGAGGGGGGAAATCAGTTAGAAATCCCCCCTGTACAGTGTATTCTTATTTAAATTAAAAGAATATACGGTGCTTTCAAGACTTACAATAGCTAGTCAAGCAACTTATTTATCTGTTGATGATAGAAGTATGAAGCCCAGGAAAGAAGAAATATAAGTGGGAGGACACAGACAGGGCTGCACGTCCCAGACACAGGAGACCGAACGAGAGATGAGCACTGACTGTGCATCGGACACGAACACGCATCGGAGATCTGACGGCCTGAGCACATCAGCACCGCTGACAGCTTGAGTCCAAGACAGAGGCAATTTCAAAATCAACATCGCAAGTGCGTGAATAAGGAACCTGCAAGTTTTAAAAGTATTCCTGTAGCCTTTGAGATGCAGCATTCACTCCCCAACCAGTCCATGTAGCAGTGGGTGACACGCTCGCCCCATGCCCGCTCCGGCTGAGGGCAGTGGCAATTTCACCGCCGGCAAACGGCAGCAGAGGTGAGCGCTGCTGGAAATCCTACCGGAGCACACACCGCTCACGGGACCGCGGGGAGCAAGCTCAGCACTATGCCTTCCCCGTAGCTCCTTGGAAAGAAATCCATCACGCTGAGAAGAAATGTCAGACATACAGTTTTAGTGCCAAAGAAAGGAAGACTTTATATATTCAACTTCTTAACTTTCTAGATGAAGAAAGTATAACAGGAAAATACCATTTCCATTTTCCGCCCTCTTATCAAACCGACTTTTGCAGGTGTGCATCTGACTTTCAGAGTTTAAAATAATATTGAACCGGTAACCTGCAACATCCTTTTCAATACCGACATACTCCAGGCAGGGGACAGCTCAGGAAGGAACCGTGCATCACAGAAAGAAACATAAAGGCCAACCTTAATAACTCAAGTTGGCTGAGCATCTTAAGAAAGATACCCAAAAAACAAAAAGCATGTCAAATATTCTCTGTAGCCTAATTTAATCTAATTTTAGACAAGAGCTATCATCCAAAGACACAGTGGTAGGTAAAGCATTGGTAACTGCCAGCACTCAGCTGAAATAGGTTGAAAGACGCTCCCAGATTCCTATCTCAAATCCATGCTGCACTTCCATCCTCTTCTGCTTTCCATTATTTATGGGGTCTTATTTTGAAATTATCATAGAGGTGAAGCTCCAGGGATATCAGCATATTCTGCTAGGAAATCACGCCCTAAAGCACAAGATTATATCAATTTCTAAAGAAATTCAGTACACAATACCAGTAAAACTATTCATTACTATTAACAGAAATTTAACTTATTTTGGATAACCACTCTTATCCATATTTCCAAATCTTCACCGGTCATGTCTTTGACAAATTATGTTTATGTATCATTATGTAATTGTAGGATATGATGGAATTCTAGATAATTAACTAAAATACAGGATACTCTACAAATTATTGCTACAGCCTAAAATCAAGGCAAGGTGCTCCTGGGAAGCACTTTAGCCTGACCACAGTGGCTGGGGGCGACTGACGCTTCATCAGCTCCAGATCAGCAAGAACTCCTCAGAAACCGAATGTGCCTGGTGCCAAGAAATTAAGTGGCCCTTACTCAGGCATTAGGGAAGTAGGAAATTTTAAACTTCAGTAAACAGGAGTATTCAAAGAAAACCTTCAACCGTAACCCATACACCCATCTAGGGAACTTAAATCATAACAACTTAGGGGACAGCAGAAAAGTGAAGACAAATCAAACCCAGGTTAAATGCAGGAAAAAGCTGAGCTCGCGGCACAGGGGAACAGAGGGGCTGTAAAGGACAGATGTGACGGCCAGGAGGCTTCGCCCGCTCTGCAACTCTCAGAACATCTTCTGGGCTACAGTGTGTTCAGTAAGGTATTTGGGGAGGTTTTATAAAATTCTTAAAGGACTCAAAGATTTTTATTATTTTTCCCAAGAAACAGAGGTAATTTATCAGCTGTTCTGCAATCAAGGAGATTGATCAGAGTTTCATTTGACTCTGTTTAGGGGAAGAGAAGCATCAAAAGGTCAGTATTACAGCTGTTATTTCGTATTTTACTTTTTCAAATAGCAACTCTTCTCTAAGTACAACCTGTGCAGTCACTGTTTAATTTCTCTTATACTGCCTCAAACAACCTGGCGCCTAACCCCTGTGCTTCCATTAAGCAGCATCTTATGGCTGTTTCGTTGCTTTGTGTCTATCCATATTCACCACAAAAGGGCCAAACAAAACAGACACCGAAGAGTCCAACTCTGGACCTGGTTGGGCACGAACAGGACTGTGACATGGGTTTCGCTGCAGAGTACGTGTCATTTGTATGTACCAACGGCGGAAGAACAAGAACACTTGCCTGACGTCGAAAGCTACCTGTGCAATGTGTGCTATGCAGGACGGAGCTGAAAACATCTTTGCTTTCAGAAAAGAGATTTTACGTTAAAAAAATAAATTATGTTTTCCGGGCAAGCTATTATGGGGAAGAGGGAGCAGGGTCTGTGATTGCTGCCTCGTCCGGAGGAAGATTATTTGTGCTACTCAATCCTCACCTATAATTAAGCTAATCTTCCTCATGGGAAGGCATTGGAGGTGTCAGGAGAAAAGCAATATCTGTGTGTTGTAGAGCTTAGTACTGTGGGGATCTGGTGAAGCTGAACATGAGGAAAAAGGATATTAACACCGTTATAGTCTGAGATGGCAAACAACACTGCCTTCCCCCACCACACGCAGACACTTTGATATTTGAGTTACACACCAAATCAGAAACACTGTCTTTCAATGAAAATACCCAGTGGATTCACCAAACACCTTGTTTCTATTTTGCTTTACAATTTTTACAGGGTTTTCTGTTTCCGCATTTGGTTCAGCCCTGCAATTGCTGGAATAGAAAAAGCAGTAAACCCTTTTCCACTCAATCTGACTCAACTTCATACTTGAGTTTTCTGTAATTAAACAAACTACAGCAAAATAAATTCTAGTTTTACATTTTAATAGAACTTAGCCGTAGAGATGGGGAGTCTTTGGCGGGTTTGGCACGCTCACCTCACTGGGGCAGGTTTATCTTAAGGCTCTTCAGGTCTTGGGAACCCACAGGAGATGCAGAGACTGTGGCCACTGTGCCCCCCTGGCACGGTGGTGACCCAGGTCTCCAAGGCACTGGCATCAATCCCCGCTTCAATCCAAGCTGTCTCCTCCCTTTCTCTCCATAGGATCCTAATACACATTGATAATACTCCCCGCTACAACCCTGACAGGTTCTCCCTTCCCGAAGCTCCTCTATGATATATATTCCTCATCTTGCATGAACTGGGCTGGCTCGTTTCAGCAGCATTCACTCACATGGCACATAGCGATGCTAGCACATACACCCTGCCTTGTCTTCAAGCAAGGACCTCATTTGTATGGATCTCCAGTGCACCTTTATATTCCCTTCTGCTCAATTTAAAACCAAACTATTATGAATCAGTACCTACTTGTTGTCAGTACTTGCTAAATAATCGATGGGACTCAGGGGAAATATAGCAATAATTAATGACTAATGAGTCTGCTTACACTTAAATAAGAAAATGTAAGTAATATGTCCTTGGGTGCAAAAAAGAAATGAAACATCCCAAGAAGCTACAGAAAGTGTAGCGTGCAAAGGAATGGATTAAAAGTATCTCAGGAAAGAAGCAGATTGTTTTAACAGAGCAGCAGATGTGTCTCAAGTAGAACAAACTACATGGTTGCAGCATTGCATTACACCTGCATTTTTTCTAACGGGCATGTCCTGCAAATTGGCATACAAGGACACAGTTTCAGAACCGGCTACATGTACCATTTCTGCTGAACAAGACATTAATTCATGATGATAAAGATGAAAAAAAATTCATCCAGAATGAAACAGAAGTTGCGGAACTGAGAATAATTGTCTTTAGGCAAGAATAACGCTTCTAAAGCTCAACCCAAGTTAGGGTTTTGCCAGCTTCTGCTGCCTTGAAAAGCCTAAGAGAACTGCTGTTTCATTGAACCGATATTTTAGCGTATTCTAAGGGAGAGCAGTGCGACCAGAGAGGCCAGTGTACGCACATCCGTCTGTAGTTCAGCTTTGAAAACCCGCATCGCGTTGCACAGTAGCCAGCTCATTATCCGAGGTGCCCACTTTAACTGAGAAAGCGAAGAACCAAGCCAGGGGCCACCGGGAACCTCCAGAGGTGGAGATCTTTTGCTTTTTTTACTACCAAAGGAGGATTCAAAATTGTATTATGTGTCACAGGATTAAAGATGCCAAAGTGCTAAATTAAAAATGAGTTTGCAACACCAGGATGCCTGGCATGGCACACGTTACAGGGAAGAAACAAGAACACTTGCTAATAATTTTGGAAAAATACTAGTTGCTGCATTAATGTGATTCAAGCGGTGCCTGGGAGGATGCTCTGCTGCCTTTTCCTTCAAAGAGACAGAGGGTGACTGCTTGGGAAACTCGTGTAAAGGCAACCAGGGGCTTACAGTCCACATCGTCACTTTGCCGACACGAGAGGAGCGATCTATCCCTCCCAGGACGACGGTTGAATACCAGGCAGGTTTTGCAGTGCTTTAAGAGCTCCTTACAACACAATCCGGAAAATAATACACATATTGCTGTACGCTTCTAAAGTCCAGGGACTTTCATGTTATAGCTGTATCAAAACCAGACATATTAATTGTTAACACATGCATTTTCTAATTCACCAAAACATTAATTCCTTGACATGTCTTATTTATATTGCCAAAACCCATGCATAAGTCATTAAAAAGTAAAACAAAAAATGTGCTAACCCAAAAAAGCCCTCCACCACCCACCCTCCCCCCTTGTCCTGAGAAGTTTCTATACCAATTAATGAGTGATTTAAGATAAATATAGCTAGTGGTTTCATAACATGAAGAATGGTACGGAATGAAGATTCTGAGCTTTTCATGGGAAAACATCAGCTATATACGCTTGGAGAAAATAGGCTTACAATTTCTAACATATAAAACCTTATCACTCCAGAAAATGAGTCAGTATTGTCAATATTTCTGCAAATAAAGCATTGCATGAAAGCCTGTTGCACTTTTGAAGCTTATTCTATGGCAAAAGATTAAGACTTTGAATGTTGTTTTACCCTAGAAACATACCTGTAATGTATGATACTTACACACGCATATTTTACAGAGAAAGACAGAGGCTAATGAACTCTTACATCGGCAATTTCGTCCAGACACTAAAGAAAAAAATATCAATTTTACTGAAATAGATATCAATGGGAACATTATTATGGACAAAATTAATCCTGCATTAAGATGTTTCTCCAGTCCATATCTCAGGAAAGCTTTTAAAGAAGGCAGAGTTGAAAAGAAACCTCTGACTTTAGCTTTAACCACCCAGCACCAAAGAGCAAAAATTAAGTAGTAAAATTACTGAGGTACTAGAAGAATTTTGACAGTGAAAACGTTTTTCCTGTGAAAACCATAAAACCCTGCTACATTACAGCTCTTCTTTGGCATAAAAAATATGGAAATTAAGTGTTCCTGGGAAATTTTGTCTTTTTTACTAACATGTAAGAGTAACAGGGGTGAAACCTGCACTACTGGGACTATAGCAAAGCTAGAGCTGGTTTAAGTTATAAGAGTGCATATGTAAAAAAATGTATTTTTGTGGCTGGAAAAATTACTAAAGACCTTCATAAAAGACCATTACATTCATGCTGTTTTCAAATTTAACATTTGCTTTCTGTTGACATTCCTTGTATTAAGACTAGACAAGTGGGTCAGCCATCAATCTCTATCTTGTAGGCATCTCAGACGAGTCTCGTTTTGAACATCCATGCACCCCTACAAAACAGGATTGTTTCCAACTCAGAGTGATAATTTTAGAGATAAAATACAAAACCAGCCTCCCTCCCCAGTGTATTCAAATACATGTTTTGTATTACCCGGTATTTCAACATTGGGCATGGTACGCAGCGTCCATGAGTGTATTGTTTTTCCTATTCCATTTGTATTCCATGTAAAGTAATAAAGGTTTTCTTTCTACTTTTCCCTATCAGCTGAAAAGCTACATTAAGTCATTAGAGATTTGCAATATGTCCCACAAGGGACACCTTTAGGAAAAAATAATCTAAGGCGGCCCTGCCTGTCTGGCAACGATCTGGCAATGATCTGCCAACCCACTCTTTACGCTCCATTTTATTACAAATTTAATAAAACGCTCTTTTCAAATATCAGTGCTATAAGTGACACAAAAGATAAAACATGAATTTGATCTGTATTGATTCGTGTACGTTAATGACACAGGAGCACTTCTGAGTCTGTTGATCTAAAAGGTCATCTTTCACCTTTAAAAAAACCAAGGACATACACAAAAGAGGGATCACGTCTAGGAAAAAAGGTTTTAAGCTCCCTTTCAACTGCAGCTTTAGGTTAGGGCAGTATTAACAAGTCACGACCTTTGGAACAACTACAAGACAGGAAAACCCAAGTTCTCACACTTCCTCTCAAAAGCACCTTTGAATTAAATCAAGCTAGATGACCCCAAAAACTAAGTCAAACAACATTAATTCTAAAGGTTTTAATAACGCAGTATTCAGCTAAATACCGGGGTGTTGCAAGTCCTGCCGTTTCTTCCTACGAACATTCCGTGTGCAAAAACATCCACAGTGCTTCACCGGCTTCTGCCAGGAAACCACTGCGGGACAGAGGCTGGTACGCAGGAGGTGGACACCCATGATGGAAAGCAGGGGTAATATCTTTTTTAAATCAGAGTTCAATAATGCCAGCCAAACACTCTATAAGGAAAGACAAGCCCCGGTAGAGCAGAGCTGGTGGAGCGTCCCATTGCAGCAGCCTCCTGGGCTGCTGCTCGTTCCCGGGGAGGGGAGAGGGGCTCAGGCCACAATGCCGATGGGCACCACGAGGACCTCCTGGTGCTCCAGAGTGGTCCAAGCACATCCTTGGGACTCAGGATCACCATCGAGGTGCTCTCTGAACCCCTTAATTTCCACTGTTTGAACACACGAAACCAATTTCTGTAGCTTAACTGGTTCATATTAAAATTCAAATCATTGCCTTAAAATTTCATTTTGCATAAATCATCTTAGCTAACTGTTAGGACAGCAATAAAACGCTGACACTTCTCTGGACACATCTGTAAAAGGGAAGGACTGCGGCTGGCAGACTGACAGCTCTTTGAAAGAAGAGAGCTGGCTGCTGATAGGCATCAACACAACCCTCCTGCACAGCTTTCCCAAGAACAACACCCGCACTGCTGGCTGTAACTGTAATTTTTATTACTCAGAATAATAACAACAAATTCCAGTAGAGGAATGCCAACCAGAAACAGGATCAGGGCGAATACTTTAAAATAAGTAATTTGTTTTACTGCTCTCTTTTGTTCCTTTTCAGCATTAGTATTTTTGGTGACTCTCGACCATTAAGTGGTGTTTGAAGAGCATTATTCATTTTTAGATTGTTACCTTTGATGAATTACATTGCCTGGGTGAACCTGACCAGCCAACCAAAGACTCAGGGCTAAACACCAGCACTGCAAATGCACTTATCTTCCAAAAACCCATTCAGGACACACTTCAGAGCTTTTGCTTCTACAAGCAATGCTGTCAGCAAACTCATTTATGGAAGTGCTGCAGCACGTGGACCCACAAGAGGTTGCTTGGGTCACCCGGAGGAGCGGGGCTGGGGCAGATGGGGACAGCACGACCTCCCTGGACTCACCGTGAGCAAGCCCCGCCATCCTCCCATCCCCTCCCCTGCCGCCGCCACAGCATCCCCCTCTGCACAGCACAGGCACACAGCCTCAGAAATAACCCCCAGTTTTGGCACGGCTCTCATTTCAGACACCTCCTCACCTACCTGTGCAAAAAATGTATCTGTGTGTATATAGACACATGCAATTTTTACTTGAAAAGTTAAGAAACAGTGAATAGCACTATAAAGATAAGTATCTTGCAGCACAATTGCTTTTATTCAATATTTTTTGTGGGTTTTGTTTTTTTTCAATCAGAGAAGCGCAATAAGCAAGGACTATCAATATGATTCAGGTTTTCAATATTGGCGTCTTAAATATAAGCAGAAAAGCAACAGAAGAAAGGGGTTTTTTTCTGATTCAGGAAGCAATAGCTCGGCTGCCCCCTGCACTGCTTCTGTGCCTAGAGGCATCACAGTAGGGCCTGTACGAGCAGTCTCTTACGCATACGGAGTCAAAGGATGTTTTTGGCACTTAGGAGCGCCTACATGAATGCCTTCACACTTGTCTGGGGCAGAATTAATGCCTAGCCTACAAAACCATGACCCACTTACCATGAGGAATTTCACCCCTCATTCATGGTGTGTTCAGCCCTACAGCCGAATTTGGCTGAGCAAGGAGCCTTAGACAGGCTCTTTGGTAACTGCGATGCTGAAAAACTTGGATGGAATTTTGTACTTGCTTTCTTTTTCTTTTTTTGGTCCTATTTTTCTTTTTTCTCTCTTTTCTCTCCCCCCCCCCCTTATTTATTCCTAGTACACGCATTTCACATCCGTGGCAGACGATGGGAGGACCAGCCCAATTCAGCAGCACAGTGCTTTGCTCCTGTGGAAGAATCCTCCTCACTCTGGGCAAGGGCTTCCCAGCTGGATCACTGCAGAGCTCGGCTATCAGGCAGGTGCACCAGGGTGGCCACGCGTATTTCACTGCGGGATCATAACACCACAGGTTTAGTGAACTTATTTTGGAATTAGTGCACTTGCAGCTCTGGTAGTCCTCTAGCACTAAAATGCTAAATAGGAAAGGGAAGAGGGAAAATGTTTATCAAGAGCTCTTACTTCCTAAATTGATACAGTCATTATCAACCTAATTATATAATTACACTTGAAAGGAGGATTGCACATCATCTGCTGAGTAAATCTAAGTAAAACACAAGCACTTATCTTGTAATCCCAAATTAAAACTATAAAGTAGTATATTTAAATTCTCAATAACGCTTTCAATAAAGTGCTCGAAAAAATAATGTAACTTTGCATTTTAGCCTTACTTTAATAGACTAGGTAGGACATGGGAATTGAATACTAACTGATTATTAAGACGATAAAGTGGTTCAGCAATGCACTAAGTGTACAGAGAAACTGAACTATTACGTGCATTATCTTTTTCAGCTGACTGTGCAAATGCAGGCCTATTCTGAGCATGTAATTATTTCCATTCAATGATTAGACACAGTATTTTAATGCATAAATTGACATAACTGCCTACATTTAGGAATATACCGGCTGAGTGGAATGAGATATGCTGGAACAACTTGAAAAAGAAGTTAATAAGGCTGCTAGGAATAGTGTGCTGGGTGACGGGAACAGGCTGAGAAGGTACAGACATACAAATCCATCTGGGTATACACATACGTGCTCACACGTGTTGGAAACAATAAAATAAGATGCGTGGTTTTGCTATGAGAGAGAAAGGTGTTGGTATAACAGCAAAGAACTACCTGCACTGTTGATTTACATCAATTACACTGAGAATTTAATGGACAATAGTGAAAATAACAGAAAGCTGACTGCTAAATATACTAACAGAGATTAGTTATTATTAAGCTATTAGGTTTTTTTATTAGAGATGCCAATAAAAGACAGATATGGAGGGAAGGAGAGAGAATTGCTGAAAACAAATAAATATGCAGCACTTGGCTTCACAGCTTGGTGTTGCATTGGGCACATTTTGCCTCACTGGGCTGAGGTCGGCCATCCTGCTTTTTGGGTACTTTGCATTCCCAAGGAGCCAGGAAAGAACACTTTTTGCGGTCGGAAAAATGTGAGGATTTGTACTGATTTAGGAGGAAAGCCTTCTTTGTCAGCTCAATTACCCAGCACCATTTTAACCTGACAAATGAGATGGGCTTCAGAGCAGTGCCGACGTCAATTGTAATGTGGTCAATACACAGCAGGTCCTCCATTTTTCAGAACAAATTCATATATTTCTTTTCTCTCCTAAGAAAGGGACTTCCTTTAATCCCATTTGAAGTGCATCCAGCATTTCTGAGATTTTTTTAGAGTCTCCTGAATTATTTGGCTCTTACGGTTTCAGGCTGTAATCACGCTGCAGACTCTTGGGCTCCTGCCAAGTAAAATTCAAAACTCCTTGTCAAATGCAATATTTATACTAAAACCAAAAAGGTAAGTGTTCCTCACTACAATTATATTCTGCCATCATACTCCCAGTTTTCAAACCCATCCCAGCCTCAGCAAACGGAGCTTTCGCAACCCTGGGGCCCCGCTCCAGACAGGGAGCAAAGCCACTCTTCACTCCAAAACACACAGTGAAAATACAACTGCATTGTTTCCCCACACACCAATGCCAGATAACACAGAGTATTTTTCCTCCAACCTCTCACCATGTGACAAATTAAGCCTTTTTTTCAACTCTGAATATTTTGCACAGGATTTAATCTGTATTGTTTTCCTTTTTTTTTTTTTTTTNGTTGGATATATTAAAAGTTCTGATTCCTAACTCATCTGAGCAAAACAGGCAACACACAGGACAGGCAAATTCAAGGGTAGCAGAAATATAAGATTTTCTTCTTATCCACACACAGCTTCTGCAAAGATAAAGGAAGGCAGCAATTTTAAATATGTCTAAGACCACAAAAAATTTCAGATGGGCTCTTCTTCAGTGGAGCTATATTTTTACAAGTAGACAGCCTCAAGAAAGCAATTCATAACTTCATTGATCAAGACTTCTACCTCGAAATATAATTACTAGCTGTGCACCCTAATTATGCCAAGAGATATATTTAACACAATGCCACCGTGGACAACCACCGGTTCCTCTTTCTCTTAGGACATCATCTAAGAAATCAAATTAATCAGGTCCCAGAGGAGAACTGGGCAGATGAGTGTGAGCTGATAGATAATAGCTTCAGAGACCTAATTACCAAAATGCAACTTTCCTTGTTCTCTAACAGAATCATCCAGAGACCTATATTTTTCAGATTAATAAATTAAGAGAAATGCGTGCCAGACAAAAGGATAAAAAAGCAGTTTAATAATATTGGGAACAATTTCTGACATTTAGAAATGACCTATTTTTAAAAAATCTACTATTTCCTACGTGTTTTTATTTTTTAGTTAAAATGTTATCGTTAACTTTATTTTCTAAAACCCCGAAGTACCTTTCTCCTCCATTTGCTTCTTAATCCTGAGGAACATCGTCATCACATTTTAATTGTCAATTAATACGGCGTATTCATAAATAACCTCAAAAAAGATCAGCAAATATAAAGGAAACCTATAGTGAAATTCTTTCCAGTGACTGAAACACCAACAGACATTAAGTTTTGAATTAAACGAATCTTGTCCTGCAAACATTACTGTTACTGACCTAATTTGACCCTTTATTTCAATCACATTTTGTCCATAGGTTCTCTATTTGAATTTTGTATCAAAATCTTGGGCAAATATGCAAATGCGTAACTGTGTAAAGAAGAACGAGTACATTTAGCAGCACTAAATTTCCGCTGATTTGTGCTCATTTCAGAAGTGAATAGCCATTTTCTTCATAGAAAGATGAGTAATAACAATAAATACAAAAAGGGCATTGGCATTTCACCCTAACTTTTCTAACAAACAGTTTCATTAAACATTGTCGCGACAAAAATAATTTTATCCTGCATCGGCTCCACAGTTGTACCTATAACTAACAACTGCAAGCAAATGAGCTAGAAATTAATAACTTGCGCCCCTGCCCACAGAGCTGAGGTTAAGAAGAGCTGAAGCTCAGCCATCGAGAGCAACCGCACCTCTCGTGTGTGCCCTTCTGCATGCTGAAAGCTCCCCGGGCTCGTCTGCCGTCGCTGGGCTAACGTGTTTGAAGGTGGGATGCCCGTCCCACAGGGATGCTCATCAGCGAGGAGCACACCAAAGCACAGTGGAGATGGAAGAGTGAAGTCCATCAGGTGGGACGGGGAGGAGGCGGCGGTCAGGACGGCACTGGTAGTGGGAGGGAACCCACCCCCGGGACTGCTTGCCAATGTGCAGCACAATTCAGCAGCCTGGCTCGGAGGGCTGATGAGAAGGGGAGACGTGGTAATTTATGACTTTACGAGGGTCTCCTCAGCGATTCCGCATGGGCTTTTCAAGGGAGGCCCCGGCATAAACTGAACACTGTGCTATAATCCACCACGAATGTACAGGGCAATTTAAAAGGGTTGAAAACATGGTTGCCTTCCTCCCCTCCCCAGGTAGCAGAATTCATGTGTATTTTAATGCTGGCAAGATAAGCTCCTCTTGCTTCATCTAACTGGGGTCTTAGTTTTATCACCAGTAGCCAAAAGCATGCTTAAACCCGGATACCCTGGGGGTGCAGAGGGAATGTCCCCCCGGTACAGTCCTGCACCTACAGCTGAAATACCGCAGGGTGTTTTTGATTTCTGTCCTTTTATCTTCCCATCTTTTTGGATGGAGACTGCACTTTTAGAGCCACCTTGGCATCATACTGGTATAAAAGAAAGGGCAAAAGGACCCCAGCCCTGTGCCAACCCTGGGGAAATTTTGATAGGGAAATTGATAGAGAAATGTCCTCCCCAGGTGGAAGGAGGAAAAGGATGCCTCCACTAGCGGCTCTTCCCTCCCGAAGGAACCGCTGTGGAAAGCGGTATTTGCAATGCATAGTATCCCACTGGATGTCAGACTGCTAAAAAATGGTTCGTTAAAGATAGCTTTGCATTTATATCTGTGCTTAGGAGCCTGAATTAAAATGGCCTACGGCAAGAATCGGTCTTTTCAATGGGAGAAAGGATGTCTTCTCAGCTCAGAAACCAGCTGATGAAATGCAGGCTGGAAAGCCTAATATTGGACATCCAAGTTAAAAAATGTTGCTGACAAAATCCGCCCCCGCTGCTTGCTGAAACCTAGGAAATGTAAAGGCAGCCGCAAAACTGACTACCCACAGTGATTTCAGAAGCTCCTCTCTAATACAACAGGAAATAATCTGTTGTTCCCGTCCAAGATACAAGTGCTAATGAGGAAACTTCAAAACGCTCACTCATTTGACCTCGCACCCAGCAGGTGCTCTGCCAGACAGAGCTTCACAATGGCTTCTGCCATCAAAAGCAGCTGCACCTTTCCAAACGTCCAAATTGGGCATTTTCTACCCAGCTGAACAGCGGGATGCCGGCCAGTTCAGAAGATGACACGTCAGTATTCACCAGTCCTCCAAACCCGGAGAGCATCCATCCATCCATCCACCCACCCACCCACCCATCCATCCAGCACCTTGACAGAAGACTGCCACGCCAACTAACGCCCTGCGACAGCAGCACCGTACGGATAGCTCCAGGCTGGAGCCAGCAGCAGAAAGGATTAAGGTCCTGATTTACATCATCCAACACACTCCTCATTATGCACTTTCAAAACTAAATCTCATATTTAAAATACTGCGATGCGCAGAGGTATGACTGCATCGCTCAATTTACACGGCGTTCTGCAACGTGTGCACTCCGATAGATGGAAATAGGTATTTCTTACTGCCACTTTCCTGAGTTTTATTTTCTTTCAGTCGGGTGGTTCCAAATTAATCTGTTGCATTGGAGGTCTGACAGGTCAAATCGGCGAAGGAGCAGAGCAGGGAAAGTCCGTAGTGAGGCGATTGCTCCAGGTTTTGCAGATGTGCTGGAGAAATAGTCAAGCTGGTCAAAGGAAGGCTTAAATCGGATATATTTTTCCATGGCCTTTTTATTTTAATTTCTACATCCAAACTTAACCTTTTGCTCAGCACTAAATGCCTCAGTCCCACAACTCAGAATATCTCAGTAGAAATTCTGTGGAAACATAGAATAATAAAGATCGAGGCCTGTTGGAAGAGTCCTGCTGAACCAAACAGACCCTTGCCTAGAAGATCCCAAAATAAAAAGAAAAGTGACAGAACAGAGAAAAAAAAGGTTCTGATCCAGGATTTGGAGCGTTGCATTTGGGAATTTGAAAATTAAAACATGACCAATTTGGAAGTGGTTTTTAACTGAACTATTAACACATTTCCGAAAACTACACAGCAGCAATTTCATCTGGCACTTTTTGAAACTGGAATTTTTAAATTATTCTACCATGTCTATCACTACTCTAGTCGCCTTGAAACGCACTTTGCTAATATCTCATTTAAAATGCATTGTATTTTAAATAGCCCTTAGTATGATATTTTTAGAGCTTGAGCTCACCTAAAAGCTTTAAAGCAACTAACTCCCTAATCAGCCTAGAAAAACTTGCTGTCAAGGCAGAATATAAAAGCACATATGGCGCAATGTATTCACCACACACGCTACGTGGTGAAAATACATTGTTAGTATTTGCATGCCTCATACTCGTAAGAAAATGTACGCTTTCAGGGTAAATTATTAGAAATGCATTTAGTTCAACAAAAATGCGATGGGAACTTGGTGTTACGAGACTGCACAAAAAAAAAGAACTTAATAAGGGAGAACCGCATTAAGAAATGGCTAATCCCATGTGATACATTTATGGTTTGAACTTGACTGCATCTTACATGGGTTTTGAATTCACTTTTACGTCATATTAGACGTTCATTTGTCAGTGTTGTATTTATTTTTTCCAATTTTTTCCCTTCCTCTTGCAGAAGAACAGAAACCAATTACGTTAGAAACAGTCAGCCAAATTTTCTGTCACGCGTCCTACTCCTTCAGCTTTAATCGGGTAGATATAATTACCAATTATAAAGGGACACAATCCTGCCTATCTCACACAAAGTTCAATTTCCATATTTAAGAGGATCCTGTCAATGCGGTTGTTTTTCACTCATGGTATGTGTATCTTCTGCATTTTGTTAAATCCAGTACAAGTGAAATCCACAGCGCGCTTCCATCATGCGGCACGTGACGTCCGTTTAGTCAGCACTATGAGTAGCTTTAATAGTGGACCCATTCCTCCAGGCTAAGGCAGCAACTCATCCTCGCGGTGACTCAGAAGAGACACAGACAGCAGAGAGCAAACAGGATCCGAAGATACCGATGGCTTCTGGAGACCCTGCTCCGCCCTCCAGGAATCCCGCTGCCACCCATACGAAACACGGGCTGGAGCCAGATGGTGGTTAACCTCGCTGGCTAGTTCGGCTCTTGTTACCGTTCCTGAAGTCAGGAACATTTAGTCTTCTTCCATGGTTTCATCCCTGCTACCAGACCAAGAACCCTTTCCTCGAGGGCCGTTCCCTGGAGGGAACAGACTTACTTTTTCTTGAGGAGACCAGACGTTCCTCCGCAGGTGGTCCGCTCTGAGCCCTGTTGCCGGAGCACCACCAGAAGATGCACCCGAGAAGGTATTTCCAAAGGACAGAGGAAATCTGCCTGTACCTCTCCGAGCAGGAGGCAGAGCCCTACAAACGCTTCCCAAAAACACTCGGTGCCAACCCAAACCTCTGACTGATGAGGACCATCAGTCTGTTGGCATCTCTTTTAAGATTTGTTTCAGGCTTGCATCTTTTGGTTATACACACATTTATATACATCTATATTTAGTGTATATATAAGGTACAGATATATAAATATCTTTTTTACACCGTTAACAGGGCACTTAAGACGTGCATAGACTTTTTTTTTTTGATGGTGCTTTAAATTTTTTGGCTTGGTAACTGTTTTCCAGGACAGGCTCAGAGTATTTTATGAGCACACAGTGTGACAACCACAGGACACGTGCGATAACCCACGCAGAAACCAAGAGGTTTCCGACTTCACAGCTTGTGATTACATGTTGGCACCTGGTGATTGAGATGTCCTGAACCCCTGGGAAAATCAAAGCACCAAAACAGCTTGTGGAAACAAGCAGGTTTGCAGCCGGAATGAGCTGAAGCATAATAACAGTAAATTGCACTGGAGATGTAACGTAAAACTCGTACGGATAATAATATGGTCTGGGGTTTACTTCTTGGTGATAGTGAAAATTTAAACTGATTCTGTTGCTACAGAATTTAAATTGGAAGAAAGTTTAAAGACGGAAGAATGGGAATATTATCCCAGAGCGCACAATAAAATAGTAACAATAGCTTACATAGTCTATGGCTACTCTCTACCACAGACATTTTAAGTAATAATTTCTAAATACTGTGAAAAATAACTGGCTTTCACTGTGAGACATTGTATATTCCGGCTATTGAACTCAAGCAATTTCGGTTTTATTAACTGTAATTTTGAGGTATCAGTAAAACTCTTTGGAGGAAAAAAAACCACCCAGAATAGTTTTCCATTTTATATACAAACCTTTAAAAGAAAAATAACATTATAAAGTATATTAACCTTATTATTTCATTGATTTCAGCCAAATCAAATTAAATAAAACTACGGGTCCTGATTTATAGAAAGAAAAGGCTTAGCTCAAAACGCCTGCTTTAAGAGGTTGGCTGTGACCAAAGGACTACTTGAAATACAGGTGCAAAACAGTCTTTACTAGAGAGCCAGCACTGTAGGTACATACTCTTTTTTTCCAGATCATGGCCACTTGTTAAAGATTTTGATTCTTGTGTTTGTTCGGGGNAAAATGGAATTGTCTCCAAGTCTAGTTTTTCAAGTGAACAGGTACATTTTAACTGATGCAAGTCAGAACATGAAAACTGCCATGTAAGAGACTCGAGGGTAGTTATTATATTATCCTAAAGACCAAGATTTAGTTAAGAGTTAGCTGCAGGAAGTAAACTGATGCTTAAATAAAGAGGAAAAAAAGTCAAACTAACATGCGATGGCACTTCATAGGCACACGTTGACTGTCTATACAAACCAAAGCGATGGCTCTGCCCAGCCCAGCCCAGGGAGCCCCGTGGGTAGACAGCTCCATGCCAAGCTGAACAGGACACGTCCTTTTCAGAGGGAGACCTCGGAGAGTGGCACGGACACTAACGAAACCCCCATGTCCCGCTCCATTTTTAATGTATCTACTCCATTAAGCTCACTCATATGGAGGCCGTAATTACCTTTAGATAAAAACGTCCCCAGCTTTAATATAACAACGTTAGGTTATTTCATCAAAATATTTATTCACAATACAACCCTTAACAACTGTTGTAAGATCAAATAGGTATATGTTTTTTATCTCATATAACTGTGTGTGATATATGTGATTACATTGTACATAGTTTGTATGTGCCGCGTGCGCTACGCTGAAATAGAAATGAAAGTCGCCAATAAAAAGGAAGAGAAATCGGTATGTTTAAAAGAGAGTGTTTCTCCTGAGGACTGATACTTGGCAGTGGTGAGACAGAAGGACGTGGGGAAGATACTTCATGGCCCCGAGTCCTGCGCTCCAAAGGGCTCCTGCCTTTCCATCCCGTGACCCAGAGCACTTCCGCTGTCCCTCCCGTCGACGCCTTCTGAAGGGACCTTCAGAGATCATAAGGATAACCTGGCCAAATTCTGCATTTCTTAGACTAAATGGGTCAAAGAGCTTTCCTACTTGGTTGCAAACTAACATTATGAGAACAACAATCTGAAAAAAACTCTCATGATCTTCAGGAGAGCAGGAGCCTTTAACTAGCATTTTTACCTTGGGAACAAAATATAGGAGGTTTTGACACATGGAAAGGGAATTCCCTTAAATTTTGAAAGCACCTTTGCCGTTATGTCTCAACTTTTAGTACATATACATGCATACATGTCTACACTTACCTATATGTGCCTTACATTTACACTTTCCTTTTTCCGGACAGCTCTACACAGCATAATATGATCAGAAAATAATTTCTTACCTGGGGATATTATATAGAAGAAGTCCTTAAACTCATCCATCCAGACCTCTGCCAGTCTCCTGTTGTTCTTGTTGATGACGTGTCCCGTGCCGCCAGGGAAGGTGTAAGGTGTTGCCTTTCGGAAAACGTGGCCAACATGCGAGCAGGTGACAATCTCAAGGGAGCCGCCGCACTGCCAAATCTGGAATTAAAATATGCAGAAAACGTTGACTAAAACAAATACAAAACATGCCGAGCTTATAGCAGGAGGGACTCTGACAGACAGGTTAGCAGCTACCTCCTGATTTATTTTCCCAGATCACAATTCAACAGGGAATTTCAAGCAAAAGTGTAAGGGAAACAGCAGGGGCACAACTCTTGATAGCAATGAAAGTGCACAGACTTCAACTGCAACGTGACAGCTTGTGTGAATGGTTCACTTGGCTCTGTGTCCTTACAACATGAACATACACAAATCACTATCTTAGAAAGGTGTCATCCTGTCTTCCAGGATTTCATAATATTTGAAGAAACAGAGAACTTTTATATACATATGTAAATATATATATATATGCATATATTTTTCAAAGCAGAATCATGTGCGTGACCACCCCAAGCAAAGGCACAGCAGGTCGTGGTAAATATCACAGACAGCAATAGAAAGCAGCAAGCACAGGTACTCTGAACACTGCGGAACCACAGATGTGAAACACATACGCAAAACATCTGTTCTCTGGTTCGTATGCTGGTGAGGACCATGATCGACTCAAAAAAAAAAAAAGTTATAGACAAAGAAGAGAATTTGATGAACTTCTCCTAGATGCGAACTGTCCCCTTCCACTACTGGAGCCAAAATCTATACTCTGAGTAAGCTCAATGCCTTCGATATGACCGCACAAGTATAAACAATCATATAATCCTGGACTTTAACGGCCTGTTGTTAAATGAAGTAACTTATTTTTCTGTCAGATCACTAGTGTCTTGGTACGATAGACAGCAGTTTGTGTATTAACTGCTGTTCTGCAATCTTCCGTCATTCTAGGCTCTGAAAGGAACTAAAGAAGAAACTAAAGAAGGCTGAAGGTCCAAGTCTGCAGGACTGGAGGCATAACATAGGCAGCTGGGTGAAGAACAGGGCCAAATGAAGATTCCCATTGGATGCTTATAGGGTTACAAAAGCTTTGCTGTTCTGCCAGACAACGTTGATTCCTTGGGGTTCACCCTTCCCTAGGGTTCACTGACGTTTTTGGCACCAATAAAGGTATCGCCAACTGCCCAGTTCCTTATTTAGGCTCGTCCCACCCTTTGCTTTAGTCTCCTCCTAAGCAGAGAGCAGGACTAAAATTTACAATACCTCCTGGTAATAAAACACAGAGTTTAAGAACCGCTGGGTGTTTTAAACAGGAACGCTGGTACAGTCTTGTAATTAGAGCTCCTCAACACAGACATACCAGTTACCATAGTAACAATGCAGATTTTATTTAATTAGGGCTAAATCCTTTTACATAATTTCATTAGTATGCTAAGTGATGTACTCCGTTGGGATAAGCAATGACAACATCAAAATATTCTTGTGTTTAACATCTTGTGTTTTGCAGCTCAGCGACAACTAGTCAGCTCAGGTAAAACTTCAAGCTGAAGGATGCCAGGGAACGCGCGGCTGTACCAAAAAGGGAGCACGCATTAAAACTGAAATCCACGCTACTGATACACTTACAAAGCAACTCACTGGACAGGACAGTAATGAGCAGATGCACTTTTAGGAGCGCTTTAACCCACGGGCGCTGCCCGAGGGCCAGCATTCCCCCCCAGGTCGCTCCCGCTCTCCCCCTCCGACTACCCTCCCTAGCAGGAAATTCCTCCCACGCTACCATTTTTTAAAACGTGCGTTCCTGTACATTTCTTAAAGCACATTTTTGGCTGTCCTTGGTACAATCTGTTATCTATTACAGTCGTCATAGAAATGCAGATGAACCTGCACCCTGTTCAGAAGAAAAGGACTTTCATCTTTTCGATATTATTTAAAAAAACCCCACCAAACCAACCCTCCTGAATATTCCCTGGTAAAATGACTACTTCCCAAAAGTTCATATAATGGTTAAGGATTGTGGGATTCCAGAGATCTGTGCACCATACAGACAAGATACACTATGGGAATGTATTTAATCACTCTTCGTCGCAACTATGGTGAATACCAGAATCGTCCCTGATACTTGGCTATTGAAGAGCTCTTTGTACACACCACCTCAGTCACGTATTCAACACCTGCCAGCAGCTTTTTACTGATGCTCGTGACTACTCCATGTAATAATCCAAAACTTTTTGGGAGAAACTGCCATTAAATTTTATCGCAGTCTTTTTCATTGTAATATTCATTATATTTTTGAATCCAGCAAAATTTCCAGGAATAGAATTTACTTGATCCTATAGCTTGGGAATCAGATATTTCCAATGAATTGTATCTTTCTTCCGACATGCCTGGATTTTTTTTAAACATGGCAACAATTTTATGAATTATTGCTTTACTACAGTCCTTCTAGTCATCTTAGTTATCTCTCCTCAGAAAAAGAACGGCAAACGGAGCCAGTGCCTCACCCCAGACTGCCAGATGAAAACTTTCTGCCCACCAAAACCTGCCCTTGGCAAACCTCCGCAAACGCTGTGCTGAGCAATACTGCACTCTACTGACCTTCCATACATCGTAACAGGCAATAAGGGTCCTGATGGTGACTAAAAGCACCAAGGGACTCAAGACAGCCAGCTTGCAAATATTCTGGTACAAGATTGATGTACCTCATTTAAAAAAAAAAAAATTAACCCTAATTTTCACACTGAATTATTCATAAACCAGTTGTCATAGAATCATAGAACCATAGAACCATTAAGGTTGGAAAAGACCTCTAAGATCATCAAGTCCAACCATCAACTAACACCACCATGACTCCTAAACCAGGCCCTGGAGTGCCACGTCTACACCTTTTTTGAACGCCTCCAGGGTTGACGACTCCACCACCTCTCTGGGCAGCCTGTTCCAATGCCTAACCACTCTTTCAGTAAAGAAATTCTTCCTGATGTCCAATCTAAACCTCCCCTGACGCAACTTGAGGCCATTTCCTCTCGTCCTATCACTAGTTTATTGGGAGAAGAGACCAACACCCACTTCNAAAACTGAACACAGTACTCGAGGTGCGGCCTCATCAGTGCCCAGTACAGGGGCACGATCACTGCCCTACTCCTGCTGGCCACACTATTCCTGATACAAGCCAGGATGCCGTTGGCCTTCTTGGCCACCTGGGCACACTGCCGGCTCATGTTCAGCCGGCTGTCGACCAGCACCCCCAGGTCCTTTTCCGCCGGGCAGCTCTCCAGCCACTCTTCCCCAAGCCTGTAGCGTTGCACGGGGTTGTTGTGACCCAAGTGCAGGACCCGGCACTTGGCCTTGTTAATGATGTCCCATCATAACATTTAAGGTTGAAGGTGTCTTCCTTTCCTTCTCCTCTGAAATTTAACCCTTCTCCTTCCACCTGAATGAATTCCCCAAAATCAGATATTCTTCCAACCACAGTACTTCAGTCACACTTCAAGTCCCTCTCTGCATCTTCTAACACAGCACGTCCCATGAGTTTATTCCCCACCCTTCGTGAAAAGTTATTTAGTGAAAAAACCCAACATCCAGCTGGAACTCTACAGTCGAGAAGCTCTGATAGTGACCTGTCCCCAGCCTGACATCTCGTCCTTCAGCACCACCCGCTTTCCCACCCGCCGGTTCGTATCAATCTCCATCTGCTCCTGACTCAGGAGATTATTTCCAGAGCGCCCCTTATTGAAATGTTTTGGTGAAGAACAGATCTGGCAGATCTGCCACTTGCCTTGGTCTGGAAAATGAGCTGTCAAACCCAGCACGTTACAATTTAGCTTCTAACAAACCCATGCGAGACTAACCCATTTTCTATTTATCTTTTAGCTTACAAATATTAGTTCCTTCAAAGTTTGTGGTAAAACATTGCATGCCATGGAATTAAAACCGAGGCTTGTATTTGCCCACATAATTTATCCCTTTTTATATACAGGCATTAATTATTTAGAACTACCTTTGATTTTACAGACATTCTAAAACCATTCCTACCACTGCATAAAATGATTGCATTAAACTCCATCTGATCTCTGTGCAGCCCACTGTCAGGATTTTTTCCTCTTCCATCACTTTTGAACAGAGTCAATGTCAGTTCCCGCAAATCTCAGCAGACGTCAATCAGAAATATTTATGGCTCATAATAATTTCTAGGCAAATAAAAATAAAACAACTTTGAGGTTTTACTCTTAATCTTAGAACAAGTAGGAAAAACACTCCCGTAGCTCCGCTGATGTTTGTTTATTTTTGGGTGGCCAGAGTACGTATTATCTAGCTATGTCTAAAAGCAAAGCACCGCACACGCCACCTTGTCCTTCACAGGTGAATCTCTCCAGCCCACTCAAAACAAATCCCATCATTTCCTTCCCTGTTTTGTCGGTGCTTTCCGCTCCTTGGTACGACGAGGCTGCGATTGCTCTGTGCTGGCGGCGCTGCTGAAGCCAGCATCACCGGGTAGGAGGCTGTAGTCACAGCTGCGGCGGTTTCCATGGACACCTACACCCGACGGGGCTGGAACCGCGGTGCGGGCGGGGGTCCGGGTGAGCCGGGCACCGGGGGGCATGCAGCCCAACGCCCAGATGTTGGCACAGCTGCTTCTGCAATTAAGATCTATAAAGGGGAGTTTTACAGACAACGCTTCTGCGTTACTGGTTATTACCTCATTCTCAGGAGTGAAATTTCCTCACCAATTCCTTTTCCGACAAAATACGTAAAACTAACTCTAAATGAGATATAATACTCTACAGTTTAGAGTAAAATAAAACTAAAATCTCAGGTTACAGAGATATGAACACTGAAAGCAAATGCTTTACATGTTAATAATTCTATTTACTTCATTTTGGAAAATATTTCTTTACATAAAGGGGTTCTTTTGGTACACGTGTGTGTTTATTGGTGATGGTGTTAGATTAAACATCTCTCATGCATATGCACAGATCAAAGCCATGGTAAAAAAAATCCCCAAAGATTACTGCAGTCGGAAAGTAAGTTAACATGTAAGCAGAGTTACGTCAAATGAGTAATGCTTGTTGGCTGCTATGCAGTGATGTGTAAGTAATAAGTAGGAAAAAAAAATCCTGAAAACTCTAATACCAAAGATCTCTATAATGAAATCAGCTGAACCAGTGTATCTTGAATATTTTCCCTATAGAAACGTAAGAATCCTGATATACAGAAAAATTAATGCAGTCCAAAGAAAGGGAAAAATGTTGTATGCTTTAAATGTAAGCATACAAACATATTTTGAATACAATTCATGAGCAAACTGTGCTCCTAGAGTGAGTTAATAGAATCAAACAGCTAAGAAATATTGAAAAGCACAGAGATGGATTTTCAATCTGTTTGCCAGGTGATTAGGGATTTCTATACCCCAAATTCCACTCCCCAACACACAAAATTAATTTCAATGTCACAGTGTACTTTTGAAAATCATCTCGCATGCCCGCAACCTTTCCAGCCTCACTAGGAGTTACCCACTGTTATGCCCGTAATGATTCAGCTAATAATACGTCTTCCAGCCATCCCAATCAATGATCCCGATAAAGCTGTTTACTTAAACATGTTTAAATGCTCTCTTACACCTATAATTTTGCAGCTGAAATCTGAGACCCCACACGCAGTCAGGCTGAAAAATGACTATATTAATAACCCTTTGTGTGTATCTGGAAAAGCCTCCTCAATAGCATCCAGCCTCATCAGTACTTACAGCGGAAAAGCAGCGACCTTCAGGATGTTACTGCTGGGCCCACCAGCAGCAGCGCGGACGGGACGTAGCGAGGGGGCTGCGGTTTGGCCGTGCCTGTTTCCTCGCACCGGGACAGTCTCTTTTGCTGCACAATGCGCAGGCTGTGCAATGCGGTTGCCGTTTACACGTGCTATAATATGAGTATTTCTATAGATCGGATACTACACTAAGTTACAAGTGAATTAAACTTCCTTGCTCCTTATTCATTTACTGTAAGACTTCCCACAACAGTGAAACCAGAAATTTCAGAGGCCGAGAACAACGTATCAACACACCGCACTACTTAGGAAACACACAGGGCAACATTTGCTACTCTCCTCTGCGCTTCTAATAGCTGCCAGAAAACCAAAAGTAAACAGCATCTTATTCCTGTCAGAGTACGCATTTGCTTTCTCTAGCCTTGCTTTGGCCTATTTGGATTATTCCAAAGAATAATCTTTTGTTTTCTTCTGATGGACAGGTTATTTTTAATACCCTTTCCAAAGCTACGTGAGCTCCTTTCTGACTATCAAGTTTTCAGGGCATTCTCTGACTGCGAAAAAACACTTAGAGAATTTAAATGAAAATTAAAAATGTTTAAGAAATTCCATAAACAAAAACACGGTAAATGTTGAAGAATAAATGCGGTTTTCATTTACTGAAGTAGACTCTTACAGCTGTAACAGATTCCTGCCAGGACTCCCCCCCTCCCCAATTGCCATTATTAAAAGACATCCTCCAAAAGGCATCATTAAAGACCGTTCAGCAATGAGCAGCAGCACAGCTAAAGGATGAAGTATCGATTTACCCAGAAATAAGGAAATTGTACGCAGCCGCACACGTTACCACGCTCACGTGTGGTGTTTTACGGGAACGGGGCGGCTGCCCCGACAGGACAGACAGACCTTGATTACGCGTCGTCAGTCCGTGCCGTGAGACGGCTCCGGCGCTGCCCGGCCAGGCAGCGGGGAGATGCCGGGACCCTCCAGCGCTGCGGCCGCTGCTCCTGAGCCCTCCCCGAGGCACCGCGTCCAGCCGAGAAATGCCTGTGTGCCTCACTGAGGCCAAAACCACTGCAAATCCTTTTAATCACTACACCGGGGATAACGCCACTGCTGTTGCAGGCTGCAGATGAGACGGTCGCAGACATTAGCCAGGGAAGGCAAAGGCACTTCCTAACATTTTGTGAGGATGCAGGGATTATCAAGACAGGGATTTTTGGGTTTGTCTTCTGAACAGTGGACCAACACCAAAACTAACCCCCTCCCACTTGATGATAAAACACCCAATGTAATAAGAGCTCTAGAAACATCCTTACGGCTGACTCCTATTACAGTCATTTTCCAAACCAGGACTTAGCCTCAGTGTTTTCCTGATGGCAATGAGATATTCCTGAAACCTGCTGGATAATTGCAAGTTTGTAACACAGCTGCTGGAGGAACCTCCCCAGCCCCTTGGCACTCTTTGCTACCAATTTTCTGTAGATGTTTTACATCAGATAGGTTTTTAAATGCGGAGGCCTTGGTATTTTATTGATCCAGTCGCACTTGATGCACTTGACTTTTTGGCTGGTTTTCTTTACAGACGAAGGCTCTAAATACCAAGAAACAGCATCGCGTGGCTGCCTGGCATTTCCATGGTAATCTCCCGGCGCTGGAAGCACATCATTTTATTTCTATCCTTGACACCATGCCCTCTTATTAGGCTGATGCACACCTTCCAGGCTGGTAATATTTCTTGAAGTTTAAGTGGGAAAATCTTCCAAAGACATAAAATAATGTTTTTTAATACGATGCCCAAAGAGTTCTTCAGAAAATTCATGTGCTTCCTCGCCTCGTTTCCCCCCTCCTCAGCCTTAACGAGTAAAATAAGAGTAATGGCAGAGCTGCTTCCCTGCTTTTATCGCTAGGGCTTTGTGCCGAGAGCACGGCTATTGTTGGTCTTTGTCTTCCCACATATTTTGGACTGAGATTTTTAATTTAAAGCTGAAACTAAGATCTCGTAACAGTATCCTCACAAAATGTGAGCCCATTGCTGGCTTACTCACATAAGCATTGAATAGAATTCAAGTCCAATTTGAAACAGGACTCGAGAAATGATTATTTAGGGAAGGAAAAAAAGAAAAACAAACCCCCAATGTATTATTATATATATATAATCTGAATTATAGAAGTGCCCAGGAAGCAGAACCAGCGAAACCATACCAAAGGCGGAGGTATCAGCTCAACCTGCACTACACACGACCGCGAAGCCCAAATCCCCCCGACCAGGAGCTGGCTGACCCACGCCATGAATCCCGACAGGTTCCCCACGCAGCTGCCAAGAGCCGGAGCAGAACAGCACTAGATGAAGACAGAACACCACCATTAAATTGCCAAACTTCTCAGGAAAAGTTTTCAAAATATATTAGCATTATTCGAGCAAGAGTATGCATTAAGAATATCCTAATTAGGACATTTCTTGAGCATATGCTGGAAGCTGAATACACGCTCACATGCTGCTCTCAGCAGAAGATCAAATGCTTTCTGCCAAAATGAATCTCTTACGCCAGGGAGCGGGAAAAGGCCGTGGAATTGTAAATTATTTTATTCTGTTGCTCTTAAAAGGCCTGACAGAAAAATGATCAATATTCGTATCTTTGTTATCAAAAATAGCCACTGCCACAAGGACCCCATGAAGAATCAGCTTCCACATATTCTCCAATATGGACTCTTAACAAAAGTCGCCTCGTTTGTCCCTTTGCATTAGAGTTGGTTTTTCAGGGTTTATCATTCTTACGATGAAGACCCAGTGTTCTTCCAAAAGGAGAGTTAAATACTTCAGACTCTTCACTGATGAGAACGGGACCTTTCCGTGGTAATGACCCAAAACTGGTCTTGCAAAAGCTTTTCTGCAAGCGATGACAAAGGGCTTTGAGGTTCCCTCTGTCCGGGTTTAATGTGCATCAGCAATTCTGATCTTAAAATTTCAATGAACTAGGTGAACTTCACTTTACAGAAATCACATGCTCTGATACTCGGTGAAAAATGAACAGCAGTAATACACAGATTGAGTCTACGAAAGGCACATATTTAACGCTTTAAAGCAGTGCTAGTCACTCTCTGCTCCATGGATCACTCCTAAAGACGTGAAAAACAAGCCTACTAACAGGCCTAAGTTAAAAATAAGCTCCTATATAGGGGCCTACATACATCCAAGGAATATTCTTAGGGGTCTATGCACCAAAAAATACTGAAATCTACTGATTTAAAACATTAATGCTCCAAAGAAGTAACTCTACCCTTCTATTTTACTCGGAAGTGAATGATTATAGCTTACAGAAAATGGCCTGAAAATGCTTTCAAATTCTCAGTTGATCTTCTCTAGAAATACTGGCTTCACAAAAATCTTCAAAGTAGTTTCTGTCAATAGAAAATAGTCTGCCAGCCCTGGCTGAAGACAAAAGACAAGAAAAAAAAAAAAAAAAAAGGAAAGAAGGATATCCCCGTGATGTGCTGTGCGTACTAGATCGGCATACCAGGGTTTATTTTGCATACTTACTTTAAAATGCATAAATTACGATACATCAGAGATGTTCAAAGTAATTTTCAACATCCTTTCTAACAATTACTTATCAAAGACTCAATTTTCCATCTTCCTTTATGTCTAAAGGACAATTACTAAATACATTTCACTCAGAGAGATTTTATTCTTGTCATGGGCAACATACCTATCCCCAGCAGAAATACAGTCACTTGTGAAATTTCTCTGCGAGCTCGGCTCTCACACAGAATAAAAATCCCAGCCAGAACTTGCAAGTTCATGATGACATACACTTTCAAAAACTTCTGTTCAAACATATATTTGAATTTTTTTTTTTTACACTATACAAATTTACATCTTGCTTATGTCAGTTAGCATTTGCGCTAGCTCACAGAAAGCCTCGTTTCTTTTATAAAGGTATTACTAAAATATAGATTATTTTGAAAGTGTAAAAAATGCCAAACAGTAATAAAATGTTTCATGCAGTAGAAAGGACCAAAATACTATAATGAGGCAGCCCCAAATATCTTGGGAATTTAAATTAACCCATGACTTGCACGACAGCTAAAGCAGAAGTGCCCTGTCCGCAGCGTAGGAACCATTACAGCACAACTGTGTTTGTTGACAGAAAATGAAGGAAAACGGCAATTACCCTAAAAGACATTTCAAGATTCTCGCCACCCCAGATATCCATTCCTGCATCGTAAGTTCCTATCTCTTCAAAGTAGTTTCTGTCAATAGAAAATAGGCCACCAGCCATAGTAGGGGTCCTAGTTGAAAACAAACAGAAAAAAAAAAAAAAGAGGAAAAAGAAAAGAAAAAATACCTTTTGAGAGACACTGTGGAATTTATTAAGTGACACTACAGTACATTTCACTACCTCATACATTTTGACTATAAATATATTCTATGTACAGCAACTTAATTATTAACTACTAACAATAATAATACGGTTTTGACTGCATACTCTGTGCGCTTGCCTTTCGGGCAGAGCTCCCCCCGAAGTCGATGGGAGTGCTGCCCGAGTGAGAACTGCAGGATTGCTTCCTACCCGCAAAATTACATTTCCATAGATTATTTCAGGAGCATTGTAATGGTAAAGTGGATGGAATTTTGGCCTTCTGCATCCAGAACAGCAGTTCAAATCCAATCTGAAATGCTTAGTGAAGAGAGTTTAACACCTCAGCTTTGCCTTAGAGGGAGACTAAATGTGCATAAAATTACCAGGCATAATCTCTCTTAACAGGATTATAAATCCTTACAACAGGCAAATCCAGTCAGAGTGCAAGTTCTTTTTGTGTAGAGATGTCCTATTTCCCTGTAAATACCTGCTGTATGTTTTTTCAGCATTTAAAGGCTAGGCGAAATGAAAAGTGCTCACCCCAGTGAGCAGGAACACGGCTCTGCGTTCCTGCACCAATGCGTACCCACCAAACCACAGCCCTCTTACCAGATGCATACGCACAAACTCCAGTGCACAGCTAAAGGGGTGGCCCAAAGCCCGGGGTTTAAGCCCAAACGTGTCCCTGCAGACGTCCCTGCGGGAGCTGCGCCCCAGCCCCGTGCCCAGCCCCAGCATCCCCCCATCAGCAGAGCTCAGGCGTGGTGCAGGGTGACACCACCACCACCAGCCACAGACGGGCTTTGGTGTAAGGAGTCTGGGGAGGTCTCAGCATCCCTACACCTACGGGTTTTGCCGGTGAGGACCTCTGGGCACGTTAACGTAGCTGCGGATCAAGCCTTGCCAGTCAAGTGTTGGTCACGTTTCTGTCCTCAGCTTCAAAAACAACTGTAAACTGGGCGAGACTGGATTTTGAAAACGGATAACGTAACTCTAGCTCAATGCATACGAGTACAACCACAAGCAAACATGCCAGCAACTACAGCCTGTATGCAAAGGATTCGGTCACAAAAATGAACTCATTCATTCGGTTATTCAGTAAACTGCTTGCAAAGACTGCTAGGAATATCTGATACTCAGTGGTCAGATCAGGCACCTGAATCTGTGCAAGTGCAACATTTCCAGCACCAGCACTTCTGCCCATTTAAAGCTCAGTTTCCACAAGAGCTCCTATGTTTGGAGACAGCCTTGTACAAACACCGATATAAAACAAGGTCCTACGATTCTTCTGAAAAGCAGATCATCACTAGCAAAACGGTTCATGTGCAATGCAGGAAAAATCTGAAAGAGGGGCTTCACAGGTGTTCCCACCCGTGGCAAAACCGGAATTGCTTTCTCAGATCTTCCTTGAGAAGGTTTTGTAGGTACTACATGCAACGTTAATTAGCTAATGCACACCCCTATTTGTGCACACAATTACCGCGTTACACTATGGGTTAGCGTGGGTGTTATACACACGCTGAGCGCAGACGCTCAGACCTGCAGGGACGATGCTGTGCTGCAGAGCTTTTCCCATGGTGGCACTGGACACAGCCCTGGCAGTAAGGAGTCCTCACTTACTCTCAAACTCAAGAAATGCAGGTAATTTGCCTGCTGTGCAATTATTTCCTCTTCTGCAAGAGCTGACTATCATTACTCCCAGAAAAAAGCACAGTTTAGCAATGATAGTTTAGCAATACTGGACCCTGAGTTTACCAACACTTCATTTCTATTTTTCTCCCTGTGCTCTCAGCACTGAAAGCTCAGTTAATTAACTATTTGGACAGGGCTAAGCCTTCCCAGGTTTCAAAGCCGCTTTACTGCCCTCAGCCTTGCTGGGTCTCTGCCACAAACAATACTGCCGCCCCCTGACCTACCCTGAGATACGATACACACAAGCGGAGCAGATGGGAACGGCCGAGTGGCGTGACCCTCCACCTGACCAGTATGGTGAAAGTTGAATACCATCTATTATGGGGAGTACAAAATAAAGCTGACTCTGCAATCTTTCTTAATTGAACTGGTTTTGTGCCAGATGAATAACAATGCAAAAATATTATATTTAAAAGAAATTTTTGTTACTGATTATCTAGAAACCCTATAAACCTATGCAAAACTACTCACACTGATACTAAAAGCTTGCTTTACCCACCTCTTGACAGCTGGCCAAGTTCCCACAGGACTCACAGCGATTCACAAACGTTCTGACGAGCCTGTGCCCAGCACTGCATGAACAAACCCCAGCTCCCACCTGCACTGATCCCCCATCCTCACTCACCTTACTGAAGTGAGGAGTGCCACTGGTTTCAGACGAATAAAATCATCCCCACTCCTCTGCCTGCAACACAAACCCTCACCCTCCACCTCCTCTCCTTCTTCTTCCTCCCTTCATTTCTATCCCTGGAGGAAGACGGTCTTTGCTTGAATGGTACAAAATTTCCCGTTTTTGCAAAGAGGCAGTCTTAAGCAATTTTTGAATGATGCAACTGAATTGTACACACAGATCTGGATTCTTCTGAAATGTCATCAGCAAATGTTTACGAAAAACAGTGTTTCCCTAATAACTCACTAACTGAAATTGGAAGTGCTGAGTTCCATGCTGTAAAATGTAACTAACTATGCACCAATATACGACACGGGTTCTCAAATAACTGAAACGCAGCAGGCAGGACTATTCTCTGTTATGTAAATTTAATGTTATACAAACAGATCTGCAGAGCTCTCACTGTAAAAACAGCTGAAACCGCAATATTAGAAACAGTAAGGGTTCCTACAGGTTTTTTTTTCTCAGCTTTACCCCTATTAGCTATATTTTGCCTACTTGGAGTTGCACTAACAACCACAGTAATGTGTTACGATTAATCATCATTCAAACCCACTTTTAATTTTATTTTGGAGATAACGTCTGCTTCTCATTTCTGTGATTATTAGCAGCACGCAGGATTCCCATTCCTGTCCCTGCACCTTTGACTTCTCATAAGAGGAGCTGCACAGCATAAAGGTATCTCCGTGACCCTGGGTTTGCTGCATCCCACTGATCCCTCAAACCCAGCCCAGCACGCCTTGCTGGGGAGGGAAAACGAGGAGGGGCTGGCACGGAGCCGCTCCCAAGGGGACTCCAGCCGCTGCCGTGGCCCAGGGACGCTCAGGTCGGGTCCCCCAGGCTGGGACCTTCCCAAAGCCATGGAACGTCACCTCACCCCGTGTCCCCCAACGTCCCCGTCCGGCGCATCCGCTCGAAGGGGTCCAACAGTCACAAGGGCAACATCACTAACGAACAAGACCACTATTTATATAGCTTGGAATAAGGTTTGTACACCAGTTTCAAATACTGCCGTCCATCACCTAGGCAGTATTAATTGTAGTCAACTCTAAGTTTAATCAGCCCTAATAATAAGAAGGTAAATACAATAGGCTCCTAGTATTTGATCTTGTATTTTTTCTCTCGATAACTAATTTATACTTGAGAGAAGATTTTCCGGAACAAAATATATTTTTTTCATATTTATAATACTACCCTGGAGTGTCTTCAGCTTAAAAAAATTAAGGGCAAGTATGGAAATATCCATAGAAGCGTGCTGTGCAGAGACTGCAAATGCCCAGCACAGAAACACTTCGTGTTTTTAATACTGTAGATGTAAGAAGACAAGATGTTTGTAACCTGATCTTGGCGCAGACGAGTCTTCTATTGCCGCAGGCAAAATCACAGAAGGAGAAATGAGTTCACTTAAAGACAAAGGATGTTCTGTGAAGTACAAATATTGTGCAAGGATTTTTCAGTGGAGAAAGAAGAATGGAAGGTTTAGCAAGACCATTGCCTTTAGCTGGCACTACCCATGAACATTTACCCCTGAACCAGGCCACACCTGAGAAGGAACTGCACTGCCCAGAGCTCTCTGCTTTTGTAATTCCCAGATCTACCCACATCCACCGGATCATCTGCAGGAAACTTTAGCTTTAAGCTCCACCTCTGCACAGGGCAACCATCCAGGTTTTGCTCCCAGAGAGCCCTCTGGGAACAGAAACGGGCTTTGCACTTAAAATAACACATTTTGACAAGGTCTAACCATTTACAAAGTTTACAAAGCTGGCAGTTACTCCGGTGACAATCAGTGGAAGTTACAGCATTTACTCTATATGGAAACAGGATAAAATCCCGAGGTGCATCAGGACAGCAATGAATAGCCTTCGCTATTCAAACAAAAGAAAAGACATATATACCCGTTGACGTGAGTCCTTGGGGGTTGCTGTACCTTCAGAGAAAGGAACGTACCCCTAAACGTACCCGGAAGCCCCTGCAAGCACCACAGCTCAGGTAACGTCTGCACTCAAAGCCAAAGTTTATATTTGATTTCTGCAAATACACCTGTAAAAATACGTGTCAACTGATCCTAACGAATCTTACAGAATGAAATATTTGACTTGGCCAGCTCTGTCTCCAGGAACAATCTTTTCTTCAGGGATTTCTTCTTATGTCCCCTTCCTATTCTCACTTTATAGTTTGAGTCCTAGCAAAGACACCTCATGAACTGAACGTTTGCTTCTGATCATTGTACGTGCAAAAAAATTGCAAGTACGTTAAAAAAAAAAAAACAAAACACCAAGAAATCCCAGTATCTGGTGACCACGACCCCTATCCTCTCTTCCCCCAGGATGGGGAGTACTGAGAGGGCACCGGGGCGGAGGTGGCACGACCTGCTGCCCCGTGCCCGGGACAGCTCCCCAGCGTTTGTGCTGCCCACCTTCATCTGCCACCTTTAAACTGGGACCTTTTGCAAACTGGAAAGGCTTTTGCTACCTTTGCAAAACCTGTGATTCTTTGGGGAAGAGTTACCATTTTAGACTATTCTGGGAAAGGTTACGCTATCATGGTGTTAGCTGACCCGAGAGAAAACTAGATAAGGGAAGAAGAAAATGAGAACACGAGAAGGGACATCAGACTGGGGTTTAAGAACCAGAAGAAGAAAATAAGAGGCAAAAGTGGTAGGGACTAGTGTGTGAAGAGCAGGAATAGCATCCCCGTACGGATCTCAGATCAGAACCCAATCTGCCCAAGGCATCACTAATTAGTATGAGAGGCACCTACGAATCCCCACCATTCTGTTTGCTAAAAATATGACAATCTAACTTTTCTAACAGATGTCAGTAAGAAAGCTCTTTCACAGCTGTACTGCATGACAATTAGCTGTGGGTTTGTAATATCAGAGTCACTGAATTAATTAACCTTTTCCCACTAAATCTAGAGATTCCAACAAAGACGGATATTTGACTCCAGTACCTAACTTAGGAATTTACCAGCTCCTTTAACTCCCTAGGCAAACAAGCAAGCAGTGTTTCACACCTACGAACTAGAAAGAATCAGGCACCCTTCTTCTGAGAGTACAGCCCCTTCTACCTTTAAGTTCATTGGGGTTAATGGTCACAGCATGTGTGATGGCTGAACTCTGTTCATGCCGCCTAGTGAGCTCTTATCAGCAAGCTATCCTGATCTTTTCCATAAAAATACTTATACCAATAATACAAACTATACATAAATAATAAATCATTTATCAAATAATTCATCGTTTGAAAACGTATGCGTTATGATTTTAAATCTAAAAAGCAAAGGTAGGAATTTATCAATGTTATTATGGGAGATAAATATGTTGAGTAAAACTTTGGCAATTACATGGATTTTTCACGTAACAAAAAGCAGAATTTGCGTGCAATGGTTCTATTACGCATACATGCACACAAACGTGTCATCCAATGACGTGTGTATTCTATACCTATTCCATTGATTACAAAGAAAAAAATATGAAGAAAGACACATTCAGTCTGCATGAGACTGAAATAACGTTACAGAATGGGGAAAGCAACATGGAATAAAAAAAATGAACTCACCAATTTTTTTCTAAAGTTTTGGTATGGGTTAGACTTTTGTTTATTTTTATCCCCCCATTTTTTGAATATTCACGTGGCAGCAGCTGCCTAAACCATTCTTAACTTAGCTGAAATATTATACTTTTTCTCTTTGGATGCAGAATTTGTGGCTGTGTTTCTGACACCTCAGGACTGAGGCACTGCCGCAGCCTCTTGGACTGCATTTGATAAGCATTTGGGAACACCAGCTAGCACTGAAAGCAGCTGATGACTTCTTAAATGTTGTTTGCTACAGGAAGGCTATTACACCCGGGCAGCTCCATGGCTCAGTTGCTTTGCTGGTTCCCCTCCCATCGGGTAAAAGGGAAAATGAAACAGGGAGCACCTTCTTCCAACACCGAAGAGACTGAAATGCCTCCACTATGTGGTCAGAAAGGGCATCTATACGTCTAAAACCTGACACTTTGGTCTTAAGCCAGCACAATTACACACCCTCAGAGCCACCTCTTCACTCCAAAGCACTTGTGTAAGCGATAATCATGGGACATGAGGCACTTGGCATTAACCTCTGAGTCCTTCACCCACGCTCTGCTCGCTAACACCCATCTTACCAGGAGAACCCACAAAAGCCCAGACAATCACCAGCTAAAAGCTGGTGGGCGGAAAAAAAGAGGAGAAAAAAAAAAAAAAAAGCTATTTTTTTCTTTTAATAATTTGAAGAGTCAATCACATGTCTGATCCTAGATTAACTTCGAGTACTACTCCATTTCAAGATAAGGAAATAAGAACCAGGATTTGCATTTCTTTGAAAACTCCCGGTATCTGTGAATTGATTCTGCATGGGAGAAACAGGATAAACAGAGCACAGCGAGTGACATGCTGGGAGCAGCAGCCAGTGCGGCGTGAGGTTCTGCAGCTCGTTAGGATAATTAACTCCACCAATTTTAATGCACACCTCAGCTTTAATGAAATAGCTGCTGGCAGACTTCACAGCTGAGTGATAATATTTTAGATCATGGGAAAAGTGGTTCTCTTGACTCAAGTACAGCTTCATCCACCCTCTGCTAATGACAGGGTCTGCTCCTGCTCCTGGGCACCCTGCTTGCTTTTCCTGAGATCACTTCCTGAGAACAAGATCTAAAAAAATCCAGCCCTTCCCTGACTCCAGGCTTGGAAGGACATAAAGTGACAGATTTTGGCCATTTTCCGGCACAACTAATTTTGAAAGGCTTTTCTTGGCCCATCCACTGCCTTACCTGGAAGTGTTTCGCAAAGCTGTGCTGTGACTGCTGTCCCCTGAGCTGGCTCTCCCTTTATCTGCCTGTTGCGCACAACCAGGGGTATGCAGGACTGGAATTATGTCCACCTCATCATGTCTCTCAGACAGGTTTGGAACCATTACACCCACTTGTGAAAGCTTTTTTTTTTTTTTTTTTTTTAATTTTTCATAAAAACCACAGAAGCTATTAGAGCTGAGCAAATAACCCATTGCAAGTAATTTATTCAATTTGTTCTGTTTCAGCTTCATTTAAAATTTTCCTAGAGGTTTTGTTACAGTCCGTGGTTTGAGCAATTAAATGAAAGAGGTCAGGAACAATCACAGAATTCAGGACATACGCTTAGATCATTTTTGACTCAGTGTGCACAGTCATCAATTTTATTTTCTAGGCAATAAAAGCATGCGTTTTAAGTGCAAATCATCATAACCGAATAATTGGGTTCAATATTCAAAAATGTGTATTTCAGAAACATGTTCTAATATTTGCCTTAAATGACGAAAAAACAGTAACATCTGTAAACACAAGGTCAACAGGCTATTTGCAGAGAACAAAGGTAGAGGGAACTTAAAAAGCAGGTAATATTTTGAATTACTGAATGTTGAAAAGAAGATATAAATGAGTTTTCTCAGCTCTGATAACTACATTGCAGCATTAAGGATAGGTCAGATTTTGGTCTTCTCTACCCTGAACAGTGTGCCACAATTATCTGACACATGTTCTCTGATACTGCAGCAAAATCTTAGGTATTAAGCATTATTATCTACATAAACAAGTACACAGTAGAGTCAAATAGCATAGTACTCCTGATTCACTCTCCTTACCTTACAGGCAAGGTCCTGTCTCCTTTCCTCCTGTCCATCTCTCTCTGGGGAACCGGATACCAGCGAAAGTTAAGCTTCCAGTTAAACCCTCCGTAAGTCATATCTGATCCAGCCATGTATTCAAATGTGTCATCGCTGATCACATCAATGATTGGGCAGACAACAGTTGTCCTGTAAGAAAAAAAAATGGCTTTTTTTAAACAGTATTTTTTCATGTTAGTATGCTGACTGCACTCATTTTGAGGCTTCTCTGCATAAAACCCCATTTACCACCGCTCCGTGCAGGGCTTCTCTTCCAGAAAAGAGGCCGTGCGGAACTCCCCTTTTCTGCTGTCCGCGGCTTTTTGGACACACTGACTCCTTGCTGCGCTCCCAAGAGCTGAAAGCTGCCAACACCCTGCCCTGCCCGGGGCTCCCGCTCCTCTGCCAAATCCTCTCCAAACGGCAGGAGCGACTGTCGCACGCTTCGCCCCAGCAGCACTAACTACATCGTATTGATAAGTTCCTTACATGACATTCAGTTTTCCCGTACACCTTTCTAAGACTGGCAGCATCAGGACAGACACAACAGAGGTTATTTTTGCTTGTGGCTGCAGGACTCGAGTAGTGGCGGTTTTTTATCACGTGTGCGTGCATGTCTCGTGGAGCACCTGCAATGCGTTTCATAAATGAGAACAAACCCCATCTCCCACGTGTGCACTTAAGCAGGCTGATGCTGCCCACACATGCGCGGCTGCTCCTCTGGTGAGCAGAGCAAGGACCTTGGCTGCTGCAACACCGCCAGGGAGGACAGCACGGTTTTTGGCTCTCACTTGCAGGGCCTTTATGCACTTATGCACAAAAAAGGGGAAAATCGCATCACCGACTGCAAAAAAAAAAGAAAGGAGGAGGGAGGGAAAAAAAAGGGAAAAAAAGAAAAGAAAAAAAAAGAGCACAAATTTCAGAGCGTATTGGAGGTCACAGAGACAAAAAGTCATGCCTGGTAAAAAGAAGGGAGGAAGACGGCCGTCAGGGTGGGGGGCACCCAGACCTTGTGAAATGGCACAAGTTGCTATCATTATTGGTGTTATTATTCTTACTATCAGCAACAGAAATCCTGCTGTAAGAATCAAAAGCTTATCATGTATTTATTTAGAAATTAGATTTTGATACAAATAGTAGAGAATACTCTATCTTCTTGATAATTTAAAAAAAAAAAAATTTCTTTTTCAGATCAATGAATTGTTCTCGTTTCTATTTTTTAGCAGCACAGTGAAACCCAGGAATGGCCTGGGGGCAGGAGGCAGGTCCCCTGCACCCGGACGCAGGAGAGCCACCCTCACCTGTCCTCCTTTATCCTGGCCAGCAGCGGCTCGAGCCAGCCCAGGGTGCACTCGCAGTGCGCGTCCAGGAACGTTATCACCTGCCCTTTAGAGGCTGCTGCCCCTCGGAGCCGCGCGCGGATCAGTCCTGACCTCTGCTCCATCCGAATGATTTTTACGGAGACTTCCAGATTTTTCACATAATTCTCTAATGAGGCCTTCAAAAACTCTGCCAAAGATAATTGGAAAAAAAAAAAAAAACAGAAGAAAAGCATTATTTTTAGCTAGGTTCAGCAACCACCGAGGACTCCAAATATAACCGCAGAGTTTATGCGTCATGCTCGGCCCTCCAAGGACTGCCACGCACGCACACTGCCATAACACAGGAAACGCATTTTGACACATTTAGAGTTTTTCTGAAGACCGAGAGCTGAGCTATGGAGGTTCACACTAGCTCTCTGTTCAGTGCAGCCCCACGGAAAACAGCCCCTACGTACACACACATCTGGCAGAGCAGCTCATGAAAATGTCACAAAAATTTTAAATAAGTCACGATCAGTTTCTCTGAAATAAACCAGCAATTAATAGTGAGTGCAAAATGATCACGCTTCTTCTAATTTGTCTATGGTTAAATACAAATGCGGCTATTTTTCATGAATTTCACCATTTGAGCCCTTTAGGAATCCAAAACTTTGCTTTCAGGAAAAATCGTAGTTACTTGGGCTAAAGCCTTCCTCCACCTTCTGGCACAGAGAAACATTAAGCCTACTTGTTTTCTGAAGCAGGGAAATCCAGGAGCGTAACTAGAGTTAAGTTAATGCTACATGGGGCAGAAGTAAAGGACGGCTGAGCTTGCATCCTCTGTCTCTTGAACGGTTGCAGCTATATGTTGTATTTGCCATCATATACATTTGGCTACTCCAGGAAAATTTATCATTCCATTGATTCCATTTATAGAATGTAACGTGATTCCTTTTCCAGGTAACAGCAGTTTCACATGCAGGCAGTTTTCTTTCTAAAGCCTGGGCTTTTAAAAAAACAAAAAACCAAAAAAACCCAAAAAAACAAGCCAAGACCAACAGAAATGAACCACAAATACGAGAAATACAAGGAAATTGGCTCAGTCTGGACATTCAGGAAAACCTGACACACAGAACAGGGGTTTTTTTGAGAGACAGCAAGAGACAGAGAGAGATGCGAAAAAGGATTGTCTTTTACAGTAATATGAAATGATAAACCGCAGTGCAAAAAAGCACTAATGAAATCCTGGATAGGAGCACCGTATATACTACTTACAACCTGACAGCCAGCCTTTGGCTCTGTTGCTGTCTGAAAGCGTACTTTAACTCTGCCGATTCCTACTAGAGCCCATTTGCTGCTGGCCCCAGCAGCCATCGGAGATGCTCGGCGAGAGGCGCAGGTCCGGTTCAGCGCTGACGAAAGGGAGCTGCGCTTCACAGCCCTTTCTGCAGGATCCTCAAACGCGATGCTAAAACCCCAGGCGGAATGGGACTCCTCTCTCAAAAACCTACCCCTCTCGCTGGCGTCGTCCACCAGGATGATTTCAGAAAGCAGGCGGTGCGGCGAGCGATTTATAACGCTGTACACGGTCCGAAGCAGAGTACTCCAGGCTTCGTTGTGAAACACAATAACTACGCTTGTGTTGGGCAGTTCGTCGGGGTAGACTTTTGTCTTGCACCTGCCAAAAAATACAGAATAAAAACAGAAGAAAAGCGGGGTTAACCTTTAAGAAAATCCCTAAAGAGCTCTACCGACAAGACAGCCTGGAATACAGGCTTCAAGCCTGTTGAGCAGCATACATTTCAAACCAGTTACTGATCTCTTCAAGCTCCCAAGCCAGAAGCCCAAAGGCAGAGAGAATTTCAAATCCTGTTTCCTTGCTAAGAAAACACCGCAGAGTATCCAGAAGAACGTTGCACCACTGCGTTCACAGCTCCCTCGCACTCCCGGTCTCCTCGCTCCTGCTTGGTACGCCGAGAAATCAGCAGCATCCAGCAGCCTCAGCATCAACATGTCCTGACATCGGACATGGGGCAATTAATATAAAGCATATCAAGCAGTTACAGTTAGGGCAAATAAGTCTTTTATTGTGAAAAATCCCAAATCCTATGGTTTGGAGTACACAGGCCTCCGAGACCTTCCCATCTTTGGTGGCTTCTCAAAAAGAAGAAAAACATGACTATTTTCTAGAACACTCTATATGCCCATTGAATGGAAGAACGAGAGGACAATAATTTCACCTCTTTTTGGAGAATGTAGAAATTAAGGCAAAGTGAGCAACAGATACCAAATGTTGCTGATTTTGTGGAAGCAAATTAAAGCTATTTGCTTATTACAAAAGACAACCCAAAATTCTGCACATTTGTTCCAGATCTTGGACACATTTCAGAAATACAAACATGCCTACATCAACCTGTCAACACAGGTCAAGTCACTTAACATAGATTTTTAACCATTGTGACTTAAAATAATTTCCCCTTTTTTTTTTTTTTTTTTTGCTATTTCACCATCATACGATTTTCCGGCTGTCCTGTCACCACTGTGACCCTGGCCCAGGAAAGCCCTTCCGGGGGGGACAGGGGAGCCTGTACGTGCTTTCTTCAGCAGCGACACACACACACTAGTGAATTAAACTGCGCGTAGAGTGAGAAGAAATTATGTATAGCTTTTTAGCGCATCTTCTTTGTAATACCACAAATTTGAAGCTTCCCTAAACAATTCTAAATTAGCGAGTTATTCATTAGCATTTACATACCCTATATTCTCTGACTGTGACACAGGCTCAGCAGCAAGCCTCCTCCTTCCAGAAAACTTCTCTATCAAGGGCCAAGAGAACAAATTAATAAGGTCCCTGAAGAAAAGTCAGCTTGTCCGTACAGTTTCTTTCTTAAACATCATCTACCATAACAAAATCCTCTTTAACCTTTTCTTCTGCCTCACTGACATTTAAAGAAAAATAGATAAACCAACATCGTGACCACAGCTTTCAAAGTACAAGGTGAGGAGAGAATACAGAAGAATACAGGATATCACTGATTTCTATGGCACAGGTAAAAGGTTCATGGTGTACGTATATATACACAATGACCTGTATATATATGTACACACATCTATAGGTAATACATGTATATATATACACATATAAGTCATTGGTAACTAGATCTGACAGCAGAAAGTCCAATGCTAACAGCAACTATATATAGATATAAAAACATATACACACACACACACACCCCCCGCCTTGTCTTGACATCAATGTGATGAGGACCACTGAAGTTTGCTGGCAGTCATCCCACCTTCACAACTTCAGCCATCTCATTAATTATACAACTACCCATCAATTACAAGTCAGATTCAAGAGTTCAGACAAACAAATAAAAGCCCTTTACTAGCTATCATCCACGACGACACCCTCTGTTTACCCCGAGGAGTCTGAAGGAGGGTGAGCCCAGCAGGAGAGTATGTACAAAAAAGGACATTTTGAATTTACTTGTTCCCAAGGCACAGTAAAAGTTTTCCTCGCACATGTAATTGCCCTTGGAAGGTGTCTCATGTCAACCCTGGCATCTGAAAGTCAGGTATCAGAGTGAAAAGCAGAAAGGCTGTAGTACAAAGCTCAGTGCTGTTTACGTTCAGAGTTGTCTTCCAGAGCTTAACATCATACTTCAAAGTATATACAAGCTGGAATAAGTTCTGCTTGTCCCGTATTTCACGATACTAATTTTAATTACACTTGAAACAGATAAAATTTTGGAAATTGGAGAAGTACTGCTACACAAGATTATGTTTTAAAATATTCAGAAATGCATGTCAGTAGTGAAATGACACAAGAAGAAAAGAGTATTTCCTTGTTTGCAGTTTAACACCAATTTTGTAGTGCAAATGGAATACGAAGGAACAGAATGTTCATCATCACGTAGTATTTGCCAGGATCTTCAGTATTTTAACTAACGTTCTTATTATTCTCCAAGGTATCTTAAGGTACCCAGAGAAGCTAAGGGCTATGAGCTGAGGACACTCATGAAGACGTCTCGTGCCCTATGTACTGCACCAGACCAATCTCAATGACCAGCAACCTGATCAGAAAAATCCATGAACAGCATCCTTACTATATGTCCTTCTTCAAAATTTTCACACTGACCCTACATCAGCTATCGTACCACAAAGTAAGGAATCCCTCCCTTTCTACTTTTGCCTCTATCCACACCAAAAGACTCTGCTGCACGTCCCTCCTTTGTTTCACAGACAATTACATGGTGGGATTAGCCTCTCTTGAGGAGGATTATTCACTTTCCAAATCGGTTCATTCTGTAGGTCTGCTACGTATAGATCCCCAGGTACACCAAGGGACGTACAGGGATTTGTTCATATCGCCTCTGCTCATCAGAGACTAAATTAAATCTATTTGCTTTTTTTAATTTGGGTCATTTGGCTTCAGCAGAACATGTAAGTGCTGGTAGTTTGTCCATGTTACAGCATTAAATTATTGCGTACCTGTATTTTATTAGATGTTATTGCAGCACTTAACCCACCAAGGGAAATGTTTAGTCCAGTCTGGATGGCAAGCTGTGCCCTGTGCTGACCTCCACCACACGCAGAAAACCAGAGAGTCAGAAAAACAGACAGGCACTCCAAGAGGAGAAGCTCCACAACAAATTTAATTTTTTCCTGCTTTCTGGGAGGAAACCCACTTGCACTAGTGGAGAGGTGGTTTTGCAAAGCAGAGGCCAAGGGCAAGATGTCAACTAGGCATCAGCACTGTGAGCAAGGGGCGCTCGCAATCCCAGCTCTGACACCAGTAATGAGATCTGCTGAGGTTTTTAGATCTATTTTTGGGTTGTTTATATTTATCTTTTAGCTATCATACAGGTACAAGGTTTTGGGCTCCCTCTACAGCCACGAGCACAACATAGATTACGACAACCTAAGTTATTTGGCCACTTTGGCTGCAAGAGAAACACAAAGTGTCTCGGGACAGCAATGCATTAACCTCACCTTAAAGACCAGTAACATTTCAGGGCAGAAGCTCAAGGCATATTTCACGCTGCGTTATGTTTTCTTTCTTACAGAGTATTCCTTCCTCCCTCCCTTGAAAAGTTTTCACCACAGCAAGACAGTGACTTAAGGACCACATCTTAAAAAAGCAACTGCTCTGGAGTTGGCAAACTGTGCACAGCCAAGAAGTCATTAGAGCTTGTTAATTGATGAGTGTGTGTAACACAGCTGACTCCTGCACTGGTCATTGGGATGACTCGAGTCCAGAACCATCAGTCCCACGGTGAAAACGTTTATTGCTTGAGTTAAACAAAAAACTTGTTGACACAAGCGTTACACACCTAACACCGGAGAGCTGCCGCTTTATTTCCCAGCGCTGAGGCACAGTGCTCCTTTTACACACTTACACACACCCTGTTCTCCTGGGTCCTATTTCAGCATTCCCTAGGAAACGGCAACGGCACCGCTCCATGGGGAACCTGCCATGTCCAGCTCGATAGTTAAAGATGATGGAGATGAAGTAAGGAGGCAAGCAGGAGATATAGAGACTGCAACACCGACTGGCGTGAGGCTGAGACTGCTCTGCGCGAGAAGCTTATGCCTTTACCAGCATGCCTTTGTTCTCTGGCAAAAGCGAGACATTGATTATTTTTCACTAAACTCACTCAAAGCCATTTTCATGAGCATTTGATTCACTTTAAAAGCCAACAACTGAGATCAGTAATAATACAACCATACAGTGGGTGTATAATCACTATTCTTGCTCTTAAAGTAATTCCCATTGCTGTTTACAAGATGTGCAATGGAAAAACAATCACAATCCGTACAAATGTGACTAATTTGTATCCTGCCCCCCACCTCGCTCCTGGCTGCATATGGCCACGCTCCGAACTCGACGGTCACTACACCTCTTTGCAGGCTGATTCACATCACTAAGATGCCCCCAAGCCCACCTCTTGGCCAGTTTTTCTGCACGGTCAGTGACCAAATGCAGCGCACAGATGGCCAGGGCGGTGCTAGACGTGGTGCAAGACCGGCAGGAGAAGGGCATGGTCGGGAGAGACCCGGCGTACCGAAACCTCCCCTTCCCAGCCACAGTGAGCGGATGGCCGCCCACGCTCCCCTGCTTTCCCTCAACGACTGCAGCAAAAAATTCACAGCCTTCCGCTGTAGATCAGCTCCTGCATCCCCATTATGTCCAAGAGTACCTACCCAGGGACCGTCTTCTGGGCTGAGCATCTTGGTGGAGCGCGTCCTGCGAGAGGGGTAACGCCTCGGGAGTTTGGGCTCTGTGGTGCCCCGTGTCCTTCCCCAAGGAAGGCTCAGTCGCCACCGGTTTCCATTCTGCCCTTGCAGCCCACGTCTATTGGTGTTTCAGCCCTAAACAGATACCCGCCTAACACTCTGCTCACTCAAAAGTGTTTATAAGCGCACGAAAAATAAAAACCTTTCACGTCCCTTTACTGAAATGATGACAGTGACTCACGCTGCATTTTTTCTAATTCAAAAATACACCACGCGCTGAAGAAGTGATAAATAAGTCATCTGCTACTCACACGCTCTCAAAGACGAGGACTCCCTCGCCGCCACCCCTGCACTATTTACAATGCATACTGATTGTTCAACGTACACTGACACTGGAAATACTTTCCCAGAAACATTTTTCTCACGCAGTCATCAGATGTTACTTTATGAATACGCATGAAGTAAATACAGCTGTTTAAATGTGAGAAAAACACATTTGCCAAGATCAGTAACATGGAAACAGAGTGAGACTCTACCTATTTACCATCCTTCCCATTGGCTGTGTGCAAATTATGTGAACGTGGAGGGCTGCACTGTGATTTTATCCCTTCCAGAATTGCGTTGAAGCTCTCAGGGAAGCAACCCAAGGCAAAAGATCATGCACGAAAGCAAAGCATTTGGAGGGAAAAAAGGAGACTATAACTATTATATACAATTTATTACATAGTATTTTTTAGACGATGCATTTGGGAATATATAGAACTGTGTTAAATATTTGTAGTTTATATGACTTGAGGGATCTTCACGATTATTTAGTCATTACCTTTTATTGCTTTGCTTTAGTGAAAATACAAAAGATTAACACCCGTAAAGAAAAGGCTGGTAATGCAGCTCACTGGTGTGGTTCCTCTATGAGACCAGATTTACTGTACACTCCGGTGTCAACAGGGCACTGGAAACCAGCCTGTTGCAGGACTGGTACTTTTGCTGTGGAGCAGTCACCGACGTGCGTGCAAGGCAAGCAGCCTCTGCGGCTGCAAGGCAGAAGGATGTGCCTTCGAGGCTTTCCTCCCACAGGTGGCAAGGCAGGGCAGGCGTGTTGGAGAGGAGGTTCACAGCCAAGTTGGGATAAGAGAAACATGGAACAGCCTGGAAATCAAGGGAAATGGAGGAGTTGTTGGTCAGAATACCCTGAGGGGATCCCCAATTCCAGGTGTAGACAGACTGAGAAACAGGTAACGGTGCACGCTGCAGTCTTCAGTAATCGGCGGTGGTGGGAAGAAAAAAGGGGCGAATGCACCATTTCCCAGGGATAAATTAGTAAACTCTTGACTTGCCACCCACTGCATCTCTGTCTCTGCTTTGAACTCATATTTATGTTCTGATTAATATTACATGTGCAACAGTGGCAGTGTATTTATTCAAGTATCTAACGCATATAGGTTTATATATTTTATATAAGCAAGTATATAGATAGTTTTATTTATCCATACATATCTAAAAACCTACGCATACGCACATACGAAACCTGAACTTATCTCTGTGGGATGGTAAGGTCTCTCTCCTCACAGAAAGGTATTTACTGTTTATGATGAACAATGTTACTGAATATACTGATGCAATATTACATTCCACTGGAATCATGATTTCCAGCATTATAAAGTATCTGTGATTGTGCAAAAGCATTAATATGTGCAGTAAGCAGGTAACATCTGAAAGAAACGTAAGTTCCCCACTTCTTTACCTTGGTGACAGAAAAATTCTCTTTTTGGACTTGTTTCCGTTTTGCTGCTTAGCTCCTGTCTCTTTCCCCGCTGAATTCTTGCATTTTAAAATTACTCCAGTTCAAAAACCCGCTATGTCATATCACAATCTGCTGCTGTATTTCTTTCCAGCTACTATGACAGTCTTGAATATTATCTACTACCTCGTTAATTCTCAGCTGTGAGCTGAATGCTACGCCGAGGGGTGATTCGGGGAAGCTGCGGGACACCGCACAAGTTTTCCATCCGGCCCAAAGGCAGTACTGCTGCGGAGCGGGGCACGCACCCACTTCTTCCTATCTGCAGTTCACCACAGCGATGATCTTGGTGCATCGTGTTTCCTGAGCCCTGATGACTCACGTCAGCTAATGCAACCACCAACCATCAGTCGGTCTAAGGCAGCCACTACCCCTCATACCTACACCCTGCCTCCCCCATTACCGGTTACGTACGGTACGAGGTCATAGCTCATAAATTGAAAGCGGTATCAAGGAAGAGGAAAACTCACTCCTAATTTCACAGTAATGCACCTAAAGACCCCTACCAAAGAGCGGTGTAAGCAGAAGTGATGAATTTATCATTATGCAGCAAGATCCTCTGCAAAACTGCCTGTTAAAAATGACAACACTGCAGCTCAGCACACTGCCAAAACGTCAGAAGTTACGAAGCGAACTAAATCAATAAGTTCATCTTTTTATAGGTGCGGTTACCTTCCAGTGAACTTTATACCTTGCAGTTGTTCTACTGTCTTAATTTAGCGCCACGTTCACACGTTATTTTTGAAGAATGATCAAGAATAATTTTACACAAAAGGGAAGAGTTCGCCTTTAAACAGCTTATCACACGTACTAAAACAACTTCATGTATGTAAATGCGTTCTTATTTGGAATAAGATCTCACATCCCAATTCTTACGGAAACATTTACCAGTCCTCAAATGAGCTCAGGGAAACTCAAGTATTTACAGGACAACTTAAACGCTAGTATTTTTAACGCCGGGCTCTGGGTCACCAGAGGCTGAGGCTGGGGAGGGCAGGCAGGGCAGCAGGGGAGCGCCGGTGCCAACAGCAGGAACCAAAGGCAACCGCAGCTGCAGCAAGGAAGTGGAAGATGTTGGACAACCTGAACTACGCCTGGATGCCTCTGAATTCAGGGATTTCATTTTGAAAGCTGTCCTTGTGACGAAGCACTCCAGCTCAGCTATACAATACCATCGTCAAAAGCCTTCCAAAAGTTCATCATCGTATATGGATTAGTGCCGCAGAAGTTTTCTCTGAAAAGCAAGCGGAGGGATGACTTGAAAGGATCGACAGCATCAACAGACAGAGACCAGACAGGGGTAGAGCCTGCCGTGCCATCGGTAATTGCCTGTCACCATCCTTCATCCTTCTCCCCCCTCCCAGCACCTTCCCAACTAAATCAGACAGCAAGATACACCCTGAAAAAGATTATGAAACTGCTTATCATGACAGACTACTTCCAGGTTATTTTGGTGTTTAAATCTCACAGCGATGGCTGCTGTGGATTAACCCCTCTGTAACGGTGCATTTGCTGTAGCATACTGCTCCCATTGCAACGAGGCATTTAAAAAACTCCAGATTGCCAATTCCAGAAAAGCGCGTTTCCCTCTCACAAGGCTCGGCATTATCCCACAGCAACAGCAGTTTTGCCGTATGAAGAACCAGAGGCTCGAGGAGAAGCCGTCCCTGGGACCTTGCAGTGCGCTGTCCCCGCGCAGCCACGTGCCTTCCCACCTCGGGAAGCATTTCTTCAGGAGTCAGTGATATCTCCTGAGCCGCTGGATGCCCTCAAGAAACACTCAGTAACAGCCTGGGACGTTCCCATCAGTACCAATCACCAACGCTGGCATCTTGGGCATCTACCTGTGTCTTCGCTCACAGCATTTCTCCAACATCACTCCATAGCTTTGTGGCGCAAGAACTGAAATTCAGGCATACCTCTTGTAACTCCGAAATGCAGAGAGCCTGCAATCTGCCCTTTCTCATTCTCCCCCATGCCAGTACGCCCGAGAGCGAGTCAGCATGCAGTCTCGATGCTCAGGTGTTACTCACCGTTGCGGAGATGAACGCATCGCTGCTTAGCGAAGCTGGCAGCCAGTCACGGTTCTTTATCTCCCTCTAGACCTGAGACGCCACCACCACGTTCAGATACCTCACAAGATGCCAAATCATATCAATGCACATTGATTACACGCCAAGGCACATTATGATGCTTTGTTCTACGCTAGTAGCATGTAACGAATGTTATTTGTGCTCTGCTGTACCTGGCTTTCAAGAGCTCACTTGCGTATCGCATGATCCCAGTGGGACAGCGTTGGTATCCACAGAAGTACTCACAGTATTTCCATCTTCCTCTAATCTTGAACAGGATTTAAAAACATAACAAAAGGTGCACTTAATTTAAAAAAATACTCCTGCAAAACAACAGGTTATTCAATGTTCAGCAGCAACAGCAGACCGTTTCTGGTTTCCCTCCACAAAGAATGGCAACCAAAACCCCCACCCCTCTTTGCTAAAGTGGTTTTGAAACACCAAGCACCTCATGGGAAGCCAAATGCAGCACTGGCATCACTGCAGCCATCAGACCTGCAAACACATCCTACGGACCTCTCCAAAGCCAGGCCTTTGGCCAGCGCTTTTACGGAAAACTACATTTCGAGAATACTTCCCTATCACAAACTTTCCCTTCAAAACTTTAATTGTGCCGTGTGCAGATCACCACTGCTCCGTTTTGGGTTTTGGTTTCGCTTTCTAAAGATCAGACGTTGGAGTATAAGTTAACTACCCCCAGTGAGCAATAATTTATTTCTAGAGTAAGTGATAACTCTTGCACTACGAGAATCCTATTGCCTGAAATAGTCTCCTCCTATCTAGTTTAAATAAAATCTGTAAGTTACTCAGGGAAACCGAAAGCGTGAAAATGAAATATATGGTACAGTATTATGAACAGAAGAAAAGACTGCTTGAGTGTTCAAATTCCCTGCCAGAACAGCATTAATTTAAGCTTGATCTGTTGTGTCTCCCCTTTGCCCCAGCCACATGCAACTCTCAGCTCTGCCAGAGCTGCCCAAGAGTCTGTGTCCGACAGCTCTATGGAGAACGATCACTCTCAACCCTGAGCAATAATGCATGTTAGCCTGTAATAGATTCTGCTGCAGCGTTTCAATGCACACAGCTTTAAACCCTATTTTAATAAATTTACTTAAATTGCACCAGTTCATATTTTAAGCTGAAATTTATGCAAATGAAAGGCAAATCGAAAATAATTGAACGGGAATTTATTTCACTTAGAGGAAAGTAGAACTGTTCCAGAACTGTATCAACATTGTCTTACTGGATTTTACTGTATCAAAATACTCCAAAGCTAACCAACTTTTATATCCAGCAGATGATGGATGTGAAAATATCTTGTGAAAATTGTTCTTTGCTGTGTCATTACAGAGTATAAATACATTTGCGGCTTGTAGGAGCAAAGACTCTTCACTCACACCTTCAGCTATCACTGTTCATTAAGCTTCAGGTACAGCCTTGAATACCAACTCTTCCTTGGGGATTTTTAACCCCAAACTCCATTTTAATATTTTAAAAGTTACTTCAGCAGTCATTTACTAAACGCTCAAAATTCTTTTTATGTTTGATGAGGCACACAATAATACAGCACCATATTATTAAAAGCAAACAACGTAGTGTAGAGGACACTATTTCTTTTTCAGAGGACGATACTAGAGGCCCCTTTGTACTTTCTCAACTTTTTCCAATCAAAATCAAAGATCTGTAATGGAAATTATGGTTCAGATCAGATCAGGCTTGCTTGGATGGTTTTTGATCATTAATTTTGTTCCATTTCCAGTGCCCTTTTTCATTACATCATTGCTGAATCTTTGAAATTCACCAAGCTAACCTCAACCTTCCCCAACTTGTTAACAATTATTAACTTTGAATCCCCAAAATCTCTTATTTGTATCTGCAATAAAGGATATAAGAAACAAAGAAATCATTTTCACGTGCTTCTGCTTCCACATAGCTCTGGAGCCCCCAGCTAAGGGGTGAAATTCTGCATCACGTTAAGTAAAGACAAGAGCAACGGCACACTTCCATGCCGCAGTTGCTTAGTTCTTCATTCAGCGTTTGCTGATAGGTGTAAGACACTTCTCTGTGCCGTGCTTGGCAGAGCAGGTAACCGATGCGCTGGATTCAGAGCTTCCTCCCAAAACTGAATTCCCGGCAAGAAACCGACTGCAACAAGTCAGCCAGGGCTTGGTGACCCTCCGGTCCTCCGCGGGCACCCAGGCAAATCGCTACTCCTGCACCGCCATCCTCACACACCCACCCACTGTCTGAACGAACGGCCCGTCACCTCATTTTGTAAATTCACGAGGATTCGTACTGTACTATAAAGCACCTCAAGAGCAGTAAGCCAGTAGACTTCTCAAAGTCTCCAAATACAGATTTCAAAATTCAAAGTGCTCTTTCGAGCCTGCACAGACTACCACATAAATTACTGGGAAATGACTTTTTCTTTATTGCGTTCTTACTCGCAACAATAATGCATAAATTTTTAATGGAGTTTATGGGATAAGGTAGAGAGTAGCCCATTTCTCTGAATGAATGCACATAACCAAGTTGGAGGACAGCTTCCACCAGGGAGGACATAAAACAGGAGCATGAATTACCCGTACAGGCTTATTTCCTGACATTCTCACAACTATTTCGGATTACTCCTTTGCAACAAAGTGAATTTTCTCTACATGCCACAAGCAGTTTCAAAAAACAAGACCGCACTGCCAGCAGAGTGGGACAGAAGTTGCCCAGTGTTACATCCACCATGACCAGATACAGCAGAACAGACGCCCACCTGGGTGGTGGCCACAGCTTCTACGGCTGGGCCAGCACTGCCTCGGACAGATGCTTTTAACTGGTCTTTATTTCTGCTTGGAGTTAATGGGAGACATCCTGCGATGCCAAAGCCCTCTACATACCTGCGGATAAAAACTGAACCAAGGATCTTCAATGCTTTGACTGCCCATGCCTACTGCTCAGCTGCCTGCAGAAATGAGCTTATATTGATGACCTGGTTGCAGAAGCATCACCTAACAGGCTGCATGGCTGAGATGGCATTTGCTTGTCTCACTGCCCCTCCTCTCAGAAATACAAACAAAAAAAGGTAACAACATGGTTTAATCATTAAGGACTCTTGTTTTAGTAAAGGAACTGTCATTAGTTTGTTTCTTGCTGCTGAATATAATTTTGCAGGCTCTTCTCACTTCTCAATTGAATGTAGAAACTCATTCCCACATTCCCCTCACAGGCACATATAAAAGCTGAACTTTGTTCCTCGCAACAACTGGTGGGGCCAACAGCAGCAACCACAGTAACCACCCGTTTGTGAGCCCTGACTTGCCAGGCAAAGGGGACGGCTCTACATGAAGGAAGCAATTTCATGCTTGAACAGCCTTGCACTATTAAATCAGAAAATTGAGTTACAGCCACTTCACGGGGTGGACTCTGCTGCCAGCCAGGGTCAGGATCAGCCTGCGGGTACGTGGGGGAACTGTCCTGGGATGAGCTGCTGAGGGAAAAGCAGAACTGATACACAATCGACCCAACAGAAATACGCATCCTTTGCGTTTAAACACTACATATTTTCCCAAAGCGTATACCACAAGAGGACTAAATACCTGCCAGATTAACCTATCATTGCTACATTATTTGAGGTATTTACGGGAACACTAGGAACGTGCTTACCCTTGCAACATGGATAACCTTGACATACTTTGAAAATGTGAAATAGCCATACGTTTTTAAAAGATAAGCCATGCAAATCAGAATCTTCAATTAAGCACCATCCCCATTTTCAAAGGTCTGGGGGAAAAGCTGCAGGCCAGCTGTCCTGCAGACTCTTTGGGAGAAGATACGATGGGAAGGAGGCAAGGTCCCATCAGGGCTGACTTCTGAGACAGCCTGCAAAATCATTACTAGAAAGAATGAGAACAATACCTGCCAAACAACACTGAGGTTCTCCTTTCTTTTATACAAACTGTTTAAGCATTTACTAGTATTCAACATCACTTGAAGGCATAAAGAAAGGAAATTAAAAAATCTCTTCTTTAGATCAATTTATCTGTAAATAAAATCATTCTTTATATTTAATAGAGTGGTATTTTGGGGGCCTCTCTAGTAAGGCCACTATCCCCAGTGCTGCCAGGAACTGAAATGTGTTTTCAATTATTTTAACACTAAGTAAGGAGCTGACTTCTATTTTATAGTCATATCTCCTCATATTAACTGTCTACCCCAAAGCAGACTACAGTCCACATGAAACAGCGTGTCAACAAGAAGTAGGTTTATCTTTCTGGAAATCAAAGTCTTTGGAAGTTCTCTGAATAAAGGACATCTTCAAAGATTCACGTGTATGAATGTCTACATTCATGTCTGCAAATAAATGCCAGTACTAAGTATAAAGAACTAACTAGGTCAACAGCCAAAACCACTTATACAATCTCCAGATGCAATCCCTTCTCCCTAGCAGCATTTCTGTTCCTTTGGTACACCTCCAGATGTAGAGAAGTTTAATCCATTTTCAGATTAACAAGAGTAAGCCACTTCCATTTAAATGAGTTGTACAAATAGACCTCTACCGAGCATTCAGGTTTTCTTCTCTTCTTACACATGGGTGCTTTGCTGATGGTGTTCGAATCAAAAATCTTCCCTTTGTATCCGTGGCTGTTCTGTCACATACACCAGGCTTCACCTGGCACACACGTATACATAAATAACGTTCTTACCCATGCATTGCATGTTCCTAGTGAAGACCACAAACAACTAACTGCCAATCTGAGAAAGTAACGTGAAGAACAGCATTTTTTGCTGAACAGTAACAGCGTAAAGCAAAGCAAACTGCTAGTCTGTCTTGAACGTGGCTCTTGGGAGCAATCCAAAGTCCACCTGCGAAGACACGCTCCAACAGCTCTAGAGCGGTAGGCAGAGACCAGAGGTTTCCTTGCATTGATTACCCTCTATCAAAGCTATGACAGCAGTAAATTTTTAATTTTAGGAGCAACCCTGTGTGTAAGAATCTCGTGGCGGTTGCTGTTGCTTTGGCAGTATGGGGAAATTGGGAGTTCAACAATTAGAAGGAAGTTAATAAGACGGCACGCTAGTGAAGAAAGGGCTATAAGCATTTCTTGCGTTACAGCTGCACCTCATTAGGCTTCCAATGCGCACGGCCACAATACAAGTCATGAATAAAAAAACCCGGGTAAGTTGTTCTGGTTCATTATAGCTGCCTTTAGACACATCAGCTACCAAATGATTAGAAAAGGCATTCTAAGTGGAATTTCCCCAAATATACCAAGACGCTCCACAGCGGGGACACATTTTGCAAATGCCAACTTACGTTTATCTGGAAATGTGACCAAAAAGATCTCCTCTCCTTTCCTGAGCTTAGCTAAGCTAATTTGAATTGAGGCATACTCTCAAGACAGGTCCTGCCCCTGCTCCAGCTAGCAGTGTGCACAGGGACCAGCATTACACAATCACAACAGCGCTGAAAGCGAGAATGGCACCAGACCCCAACTTTTATGGGAGAAACAGCAGCAAAGGGGAAACAGCACCAAATTGTAATTGTTCCTTTTATTATATGAAAGTACAGATGAAAGACTCACAAAACCAGTTTAGAAGCCATCTGTTGACTCATGAACATATTTTTCTCATTGCTGGAGAATGACTTCTCTTTTTTTTAATCTTAACAGTCTTTAGCTTATTTATACATTGGGAATTGGCTTTGATCTTGTGCAGATTACCTGTATGCACTTTCTCTCCCCACTGGCCGTCACCCTGCGTGATTTTTTTCCCCCTCAAATAAGGTGGAATAATTTCTAAACCGTCATTTCAAAGTAATTTCTAGCCAAAACTAATTACTGATTTCTCCCTGAGCTTTCTTGCTCATGGGTGGTTTATAATTTCTCTATGCATAACTGTATATACACAGTAAAATCTTAAAAATAAATTAGCTTTTAATTACATGAAGCTGTAAGTAGATAAACCTGGCAACAAAGGAAATCTTAGGTACTTTATTCACCACGACTTAGAGCTGGAAAAAGAACTAATACAACACTTTCTGGTGCAAGACAAATGGATTAGATGTGAACATCACAAAATAGAACAATTTACCCTCCCTTATCAGGGCTAAATTGCATGAAGAACAAATAGTGGTCTTGCCAAAAAAAAAATCTAATCAAAGCTTCCTGCCCTGTAACAAAGAGTTCGAGGCACTAAAGGATTTTCACAGACGTTTCACAAAGGAAATTGTCACAGGCAGTGATTGCCACTTCTACGCTACTTCTTCCAGAGCCTTTTTCCCCCATCCCAGGACCACCTTGCCAAGGTTTTTGCTTTGAAGAAGCCAACACAAAACTACGGCACTGAATTTAAGCCGCGATTACTATTTAGAAAATCGAAATGTCAGTTTGTTTCTGATCAGAAATGTGTGCTCATAAGCACATACACACACAAACACAACGCAACAGCTAGCTTCAACCTAAATTTCAGTAAGAATTATAATGGCTTAGCAATTTTGTAGAATAGCACTTGCAACCTTACTCATCCAGAAAAGATTGAAGATGGATTTCTTCCCTTGCCGGAGAAAATACTTAGAAATAAAATTAAACATTTCTACGTTGAATTTAATTGGGTTTAAGGTTTAATCAATAGCTACTTCAAATTAGACCTGACACTGATGAAAATCTTCAAGTTGGCCACTACCAACAGAACTCAGGCAATCGAGGGACGTTCTTTGGTAGACAACACTAGACGTAATAGGAAGCAAGTTAAACTGTTAGTGTGACAGTCGCATTCATTAGCTGGAATTACAAGATCGACACAGGAGCAGAGCTGCGATGGGATTCAGCCACACTGTTTTGTTACGGCACACGGGAGGTGGATTTTTTGGTCTCCTGATGAGAGAACTCGTTCCTGTAGAAGTCAGAGCAAACTCTCCTTGACCTCATGGAGGTCAGGGCATCACATCAGGTCTATTCACAAACACCTCTGTTTGGGAGCAGGACAAGCCTTACTTCACAAAGCTGTAAAGGGAATTTCTTATTAGCCAGGAACCAACCCAGCCTTCCCCATCTTCCTGCAACTCATAAAATGAAACTTTTTTTTAGAAATCTCACATTTTTCCTTAGGGAAAAAAATGTCCCTCATCCTACATACACAAGTACTTTGGTTGCAGTGCAAATCCAGAATTAGCTCAGAGTCATCAAACATTTAATCAGAAACAGAGAGTCATAAAAGGTTTTAGAAGCTCTTTCGTCTGCTGATGTGAAAAAAATTAAGATTCCCTCAGATTTTTTTTTTCCTTTTAAATATGCGTTTGTTATTTAGACTCTTATGACACTCACACACAACCCCCTCCATTTGCCACAGCACTGCTTTGATCATTTGGAGGCACAGCAGCAGCCACGATCCCGAACAGGGAGAGCCCTGGTACTATCTGCCGCTGTGGCATCTGAGTATCACGCTGTGGAGGAGAATGAAAAGGACTGACGAGCATCTTTGATCCTTACTCCCAGTCTGCACTCTATAGATTGACTCCCACAAGTCCACGCAAACCGCTAGGTAGACAGCAGCAGCCTTGGCAAAGCAAGAGAAACCTGGACACCCACATCAAGAGGACGGGATAAAACTGCCCACATGCATAAAAAGTGCAGCGAGGATCGAAGAGGGAAAAGGAATGAGGAAGGCCAGAACAGGAACAGAATGGGAATGGTTTAATTTTATGTATATATAGAATATATATAAAACACATCTATAATATATATATATACACACCCCCCACAACAATGAAAAAGCTACCACGTCAGTCTAGTGTACTACTTCCCTTTCACTGCCCTCGGCCCAATGACTTTGCCAATAAACGTACTGTAGCATAACTGAAGAATGAATTTCTAGAATAAGAAATTACAAGGCTCTTCTTTTTCTTGGGCTGTTTGTTTCTTATCAGGATTCTTACGTCTATTTATAGACATTTATTTGCTACACAGGCATAATATTATAATGCACAAATCTAAATAATTCTTGTAGAGATACAAAGGCAGTGGGAAATCTCACCAAGAGATGACACTTTGCATTTAGGGTTAAACCACAGCTGGAAATCATAAAACCTTCTAAACACAGGACTGATGGGTAAGCTGAGGTTTTATTTCCACTGAAGACAGGGTGTGGGAAGTCGGACACATCACTTTCTTCTTTAAGCCTATACTGGACACCACTGGGAGCAGGAAAAGGACATCACTGAGAAAAAGGCGTTCAGCTGCTTTTCCAACATCTCAATCTTAAACCAGCCCAAGACTGAAAGTCATTGCATCTGTCAGGGACATCTTGTGCAAGACAGAGAAGAGGAGCAGTGCTCAGGACTGCTGCCAGTAGCTGTGACTCCCCTCCGCCCCCCGAGACCCCCACACAACCCCGACGGCACATGAATCCTTTTAATTGCTTGTGCAGGCAGCCAGAACGGAGTCTGCCACTTAATGGCATGGCATACGTTCAGAGAGACGCGAAAACGCCACTTAGGCGCAGCGAAATGTTGACATGTGATAGATACCATAAAAAGGTCAAGTCATGCCAAGAGTTAATTAGTCCCATATAAATGCCCTTCATTCCTTTAATTCCCCAGCATCATTACAGAAATGGAGAACAGCTTGGCCACTTCCCAGCGCACAATCTGAAAATAACTCGGTGGCGATGGGGAGCTCCGTGGGGCTGATCCCGTCCCCGAGCGCTGCGCCAGCCGCTTCTCCACTGCAGACACAGCCTGCCCTCGTCCTGCTCCCCTTCTGCTACTGCCCTACAATTAGTCACCCTGACCCCGACAGTCTTCCTGCAAAGTTTCGTCTCTCTGGCCTCGAGTTTCCTGCTGCATTTAGTGCGGCTGCTTCACAGCCAATACACTGATTTAACACATTTATACCTTGATAACGCTCATCTTTTCATCAGCTCATGATTACTCGTAACACAGAAGCATACAAAGCGTACAGGTTATTACAAATTTCTAACTAGACAGCACGTCCAGCAAGAACTTTTTTTTTTTAATTTTCTTCTATTCATCTAATTTTGCTACAGAAAATTTCCTGGGCTCTGAAAGAAAAGCTTGCATTTATCATGTGAAAGGCACAGTAAGTTAGACACCCAATACAAATCGGATGCCTCTGTCCCCCATGTCAATAAAAATATGTCTTTCCATCATACACTAAATATATTAACCATAAAATCATATTCTTCCTTAATAGTAAAGCATTACAAATTGGCTTTCAGAACAATTTAATACTCCATAAAGACAAAATATGTACAGAAGGCATCTGTCTGAAGAGGAAAATGAGAAAAGAAAATTATATTTTTTCTAAATCCCATAATACTTTCTGTCCTTTCAACAAAGAACACGAAACTTCTTTTCATCAGGAAAATGCATTTAGACAGACTTCTCTCAGTATTAAATAGCTCATCTCCCTTAGACTGAGCAGAACTATTCATTAAGTTGAATACTTCACCCGTTTTTCCAATATGCACTTTCTTCTCAATGCTTGCTCCCAGGGAAAGGACAAAGCTTTCCAAAACAGACCAAGAGGCTTTGCAAGTGCCCCCCTTCTTCTGGTGCGTGCAACGCTCGGGTCTTGTTTCTTTGTGGGCTGCAAAGGCTACGTGAGACGGGAGCACATAACACTCAACTGACTGCTGCTTGGGCAGTTTAAGTATAAGCTGGGCCACCGGCCAAGAGCATCACGGTGCAAGAAAACAATTAGGTGGCAGCAAGGGAAAACCCAGCTCAGCAGTGCACCGCATCCTCCTCGCTTCCCAGAAAGTCTGCAAGATGCCCCGTGCCTGCTGGAATCATTGCAACACTGAAGCCAGCTCTGCCAGCTCGTCGTGACTACCCCCAGCCCTCCTGAAAAGGGCACGCAATAAAGAACAAGCAAGCAATAAGCGATAAAGCTTTTCCGATGCTTCTGGTTCGTGAAACACATCTCTGCTGGCAACGATCTGAAGTGGCGTTTTATGGAAGCTTGGTATCACCAAATTACAAGTCATCGTGCTGTGGAGAAGCATCACCTAGGTTGTTTGTGAACAAGCTCTATTGTTAAAGTAGCGTTTCTACTTCCATTATTTGCAGACATTTACAAACAAAATCCAGGGAACAAAGTATTTATTTTAAATTTCATGGGAACCTGAAGAATTTAATTTCAAGCAAAGCATAATAAGCAGGATTTCAGCTAAGTGACAATTCAGTTTAAAAAGCAAAAGTAATGGGAGATTTTAGAAGACCTGACCACTTGTATATACTTAGCTATGCTTATATTCCTCTAAATTTTTATTTGTCATAAGAATCAGACTGTTTATGTAGCTGAAGGAGAACAGGGAAAAAAACTGAATTGGAAAAACATGACATTCAATCAACACTAGGCTTCTATAAAAATTAAGTGGGAGAAAAAAAATCCCACCTCTAAAAATGTACTTCTGAAAGCATGTAAGTTTGGATAATCCTACACGCATGCAATTTCAGTTAAAGATTCCTAGGAGAACGTCCCTTTATGCAAAAGTTTCAAGTTAAATAAAATGGGCTTGATAGCCTACTCCATCAACTAGCTTTAACTGCTACTGGGAGACAGGAGGAAATTGTCTGACTGCTGAAAACAATGCATACAACAGACCTAGACCTTTAAGTACCATTTCTTACAGGATCTTTAGATAGCGATCAGAATCCCTATTTAAATGGAGATAAACATGCACATTTGTACTTTCACATCAAATACACATGTAAACAGAAGCCCACTGTTGTGACTGGAAAAATTCATCTGTAAATTCCATTAAAAATAATTCAATGGACTTGGTGAAACACTCCCCCAAGCTATTCCACAATCTCAAAGTCACCACACAAACTTCAGGCTTCACTCAAAAAGTCACTAGATTTAAAAACAAAACAAACTCCCTCAAAAACCCCAGCCACAAACCCCCCTTCAGTTCTTATATTGTTGCAAAACACTTTGAAAGATGTTCTATAAAATTCTGATTATTCAGAAAATGGCTATGGATAAAACAAGAAGAAAACTACATCCTGCAGGCAGTTTTTGGTATTGGTAGTATTTTCTCTTTATCAGCATTAAAATGTCAATTTTTAAACGCCAACAACATAATTATGAAAATTTATAAAGCAGACATTGACATTTTTATCATTTTAAAACCTTAGAAACAAAGTTTTCCCCGAAGAAAAAATATTTCAATTATTCCAGGTGATCAGACACACCAGCGGGCATTTTGTTATGTGCTGCAATGTAAACTGATTGCTGTAAGTTGACAATTTTCAGCTGTTCCCAAAATAAACTTCACAGGATAATAACGTTTGTGATGCAGTAACCCTTTTCCTTAGAAAGTTTGCACGAGAAGCCAAATCTAGAACCGGTAAGCCCTGCCGTTTTCAAATCGCTTCTTTAGGCGATCACTGCTAATAACACCCGTTAATTAACCTTGAGACAGCGCCGTACCTCGCGCCCTGAAAGGGGGCCGGAGGCAGGTGCAGCCCGTGCCGCGGCTCTGCAGATGGCACCGAGACAAGCGGCACCGCGGGGACTCACCCGTCTAATCTCACATCAGGCAAACTTCGGTTCAGGGCGATCAAGTCACTGGCCATAAGGTTAAACTGGTTGATTTTGAACAGCTCTTTCATCTTCTCCTGGTCGTCCTTGGGAATGAGCACAGCCTTTCCCATCTCTCCAGGTCCTTCTTGGTTTCGAGAAATAACAGCTGTAACACAAGAGAGCGAAAGGCCGACTTTTAGCACATGGGTGGCAGTTTTATTCCTCACCAACAGGGATCCGCAATTTTTGGCATTCAGCAAGGAACATTAAAACAAGTAATAACACGTCACAATTTTCTCTGTGCTCCACTGTGAGGTTTCATCTCTATCTGGACCTGAATTTCTATCTAGATCCTTTCTAAGATGATTAAACATCCCAGATTTGTTCACTTGCAGCTTTTGGTTGTAATCACAATGACAGTAAATGACTATTCTCAAGAGATCTACACCAGGATTACAAAGCATAGCACCAGATTCTCCGTGAGATTCTGCAGGCAGAAAAGGTTTGGAAAACACTTTTATAGCTATTGAAAATATTTGAAAAACATGCGTATTACACTAATTCTAACCAACTTATTTTATTTTTTATTTAACTACCAGGCATGTGCTAGCATAACCTCATCCCTGTAAGTAAATAAACCAATCAATCTTCAGTGACAGAACAAAAATTCCGTCCTGAAAAATACAGTATCCCAACCCTGACAGAGTATCTTTTACATATTACTAGAGACTAGCTTTGAGAAATATTTGTACAGTCAATTTGCAATTTTAAGGAAAATTATAGTATCACCTCGCACAAGCACACGAAAATAAAGAAGACACAGACTGCCTTTTTAGGAAACAGTATATGACAAGAAAGGAAACATCCCACACATACAAATACTTATAATCATTATTCCAAAGCAAAAGCCCACCAAAAGATGAGAGAATCATCATCAGTTTCCTTCTCCAACCTCAGTGTGCAGCCAAGCAGAAGAGGCCAGTTCCCCTCCCAGCTACTCCTGACTTAGACGTTGTACCAACAAACACCTGAATTTTTAACTAATTTCACATTCACGCTTTAAATCAGCCTCTTGACTGAGGCAAATTAATTAATACTGATTAATTTGTCTTTAGCAATAACCGCCACTTACTCCTCTCAGGAATAAGCAGAACTCAACCCTCCTGCGTCTCCAGTCCTGCAGAAGGCGGCTCAGAGTCCTGCCGGGCTCACGGTGCCTTTCAAGCTGTGTACTTCTATGCCATATTCCAACATTACCATTTTATCTTAACAAAGGAATCTTGGTTTCATTCTTCTGCCATCACATTCATTTTTCATCTTTAGTATCAAAATTACTCTGAAACGTTTGATGCTTACTATCTTGAAAGACTGTCACTTATGAAGGCTTCTCTACTAGCTGAAGAGTAATTAAATCATTTATTTTTGCAACCAAAAAAATAAAATGCTAGAAGAATAAACCCTTTTCTACAAAGGAACAAACCCTTTTCTGCACAGGAAGTAGACTAAGTGACTTTTTAAGGAAAAATCTATGATTTTTCCAAGGAAATCAGACATCAGGGCTTGCTAGAACAACCCAGCAGAAATGTACATAACAGGCTTTTTAAAAAATAAATAGTACAGACTCTGGGCACAGAAATTTTGTTTCTGCAGTTCCAGTTCCTGCTTCAGTTGAGCGAAGAACATTTTACAGTATTATCTGATACATATTTTTTATCCTTCCCTTTGATCAGAAGTTGCACCTTTATATGCCACAACAGGAAGAAATTATTAGCTTTCGCTGTGATTACATGCGGAGATGAAATTGCCATCAGATAGATGCTTAAATCTTAAACGTGGCGACTCTGAAGCCCTCTGCGTCCGACATGATTTCCTAAGGACGACAGGCTCAGCGGTTAATGTGTATTGGGGTCGGCAGCATCCTCCTGGGAGCTAAACAGGCTGCGGCACCAGCGCCAGCACCAGAGGCATGCTTGAGATGCTGTTAGATACCTTTTTTCATGTCTGAGCAGAGCTGCCGATTCCTCTCACTTGGCTTTGGGAAAGGAATTAATGACTACGCTGCTAGATATGTTCCTTAATAGGCAGAATTTTATCTTAATACATCTCACAGTCAAAACCATTCAGAAGTACCACCAGAAAGAAATAAAGTACGAGAACAACATAGCCGTGCTGTGCTTTTAGCTGCCTCTTAGCGCAATGCTGCACCGCTCCGCAGCGACACTTCACCCACGGAACTGCCTGGAAACCTGCACTGCACACGTATACACACAATTAGACCTTACATATGCGATTAAATTCCTCTCGGAACATTTCATAAGGTATATTTATGCAATGCGTAATACGAACATAAAATATTTGGGATTAATGGCTGGTAATTAAACTCTGCTATATCATCACTTTCGGGAGAAACCATGAGACTCCTCAGAGACTGCAATTTCAAGAGCTAGTCCCTCAAGCTGCAAATGTTTATGGAAATAAATTCTGTCTCCTTTTTGCTGGAAGAGGCAGAGGGCACAAATTTGTCTGAAGAGCAGCAGGGAGCAGGCAAAGAGAGTCAGCGTGACTGCTGAAACCATGGAAAAACAGGGAAGAAGCACAGAAAGGAGCTTGGCCAATGTCCTTCTCCCCGACAAATACAACATAGGTGGAAAGGAAGGAATTCCTCAAAAAAGGGATGAACGTCTCTGAGGAGGAAAAGGAGTGATGAGAAGGTGAAGGAAGTTTGTCCTTGCTCCATCCTTCAGTCTGATCCGTCTTTCGGAAGCAAAGAGAAATTCTTTGGGTTTTTTCTGCCTCCAAAGCTGTATTTAAGGGTCTGTACTAGCTCCGAGGACTTTACAGACACCATCCAGAAGACCAGGATCGCCTCTCCGTAATACCACATCAGCACATCCATCATCTCCCTGCCCGGGCAGGGGGCCATACGGTTCATGTTCAGCTTGACTCACTGCAGCCCCGGCGCAAGCAGGGAGAGGGGGCTCCGGGAGAGGGGACTCCGGGCATCTCGTGCCATGACCTGCCACGTGGCACGGAAGCTGGAGGAGCACCAAGAGGCGGAGCACAATGAGGCACCCAAACTACACGTCTCTGAAATAGTGAGGCAGCACAGCAAAATGTTTTTATTTTCTGCTGAAATACTTTGGGATTGGCCAAAAATATCTTAGTGACGATTTTCTCCTGTAGAAATCGGAAACTCTTCATTAAAACACATTATTTAGGGGAAAAAAAAAACCCAAAAGAATTCAGCAACCCATTATTAGCACAGTCATTATTACGACAGTAGATTTGCTGCCTCTCCTTGTAGTAAGCCAAATATCGAAATCGTATCTCCCTAAAATGTGTGGAATACCAACAGTGAAGGGTTTCATATTCTAAGCCCAAATAATAGGAAGAGAGCCGTAGAGGATGTTATGCTCCAGTGTAAACTCACTGTAAATTCACCAGAAATCCCAGCTCTTTTGCAGTGTACCATCACAGGGACTCGGATTAAACTCAGCCTGAAAGCTTTTGTTTATTCTGTTTGAAAGCCTGAGGTACATATTCCTTCATCTGCAAAACTAATTTTCATTACAAGATTCTGTGTTCTTCTATTGTTTACTAAGGTCCATCAAGATAGAAGTTCAAAGAGATTTTCCTGTCCTGAAGCTTATTATAAAACTAATCAGAAATTTCCTAGACAGCCTTTTCACTCTCACGGTTTTATTGAAAGCAAAGTATTATCAGATTATATTTCAATCATAGCTTACACTATCTGTGATGGAGAAACATATTTCATTCTGCTATGGTTAAAATGCAGCAACCTCAACTTATTAAATGTTTAGAGAAGATGCACACGGTTCACGAATTAACAACCACATATACACTAACATTTTCAGAGGTGTAACTCGAATCCATATCCAGGACCATCTCTTCTTGTGTTTTCTCTCCCACATTTGAATAAGCAAGTTTTGAGCCCAGAGACTCTGTAAGAAACAGTCCTCAGCCATCTCCAACCCAGCAGATGCAAAGCACACAACATTCCAACCATATTCAAGTTAGGAAAAATAACACTTTCCGTTTTCTAAACAATATGTGAAATATTAGAATAGGAACCAAGTAACTTTCACAATACCAAAGACGGCAGGAATATTTAGCAAATTAAGATCTCTTGCAAATATTCAATTTGAGCAAGCTTCTCATAGAAAACTGAATTTTTGCTAGCGCTGAATAGATTTAAGAATCTAAAGATGGTGTCGAAAGTTTTCTAACACCAGGTATGTCACCAAAGTTAGCTTTCTAAATGCACAAAGCCACTATAAATATTCCTACTGAACGATCTGTTATTTATCCAAAGCAAACAAAACAATTGTACTGTTTTTCCAAATATCGATATTGTCATTTCACCAAATTTTTATGTTCTGCTTTACCCTCTTTCTAGGAAGTACAGCATACTTCATTAGTACAGCATACTTCAAATCAAACTGTTCAGAATATTTTATGAACTAACGAATTTGTATTCAAGTTTCCATACCAAAATCTTCATGTAAGACATATATATACACACACACTCCTCAATCAGAGAACATAAACACAACACAGAATCCCTTCATCTAGAGGATTAAAAAAAAAAAAACAAATCTGCTTCTTAAGTATTCAGAATGTATGAATGGTAAAAGAGGCAACAATCAGTGAATGCACGCCGCCGATTATGAATTACTCCACCTGTACTGGTGTTCAGAAGCTAAAATGAGCACAGCAAGCAACTTCCTTACAGAGTACATCTTCAAAAATATCACTTAGAATTTACTGTCCAAAACACCTTTTCTACACAGCTTTTATATTTCTTTCGAGAGCACTGTGACGATCATTGACTTTAAATGACTCAGCAGTGAATAACAACATCCCTCTGCAGTGGTAATGGAAAGACCAGTCGTCACAACCAGGGGCTGCCCAAATGTTGCAAAAAATTACGCAAATCCTCCAACTAGGAGAGGTCTAAGATTTTCCAATCCCTGTTGCCTCCTGGTTTTTCCCCCGATGGAAAGAGCCGATTCACCCCACAGAAAGCTGCCTGTCCCCATCAGGAGCAGCCCTTCCCAGCCCAAACCCACAGGTAAAAGACAGTGCTGTCACGTTTCGAAGTACTTGAACTCACCTCCAGGCTCGTATTTTAAATAACTTGCAATTGTAATGGGGACCCGAGGCGGGACTCAGGGAGAGCCACGATCCTTGAAGCCAGTGTGGAAGAAGCTGAGAGATGTATTTAATTTTTCTATATAAATATTACCTGGGTGTCTATCAATAAGCTTACTAGCATGTCTGATCCATAAATACTTTGGGAGTGCTTCTCCTGCTTGTAAGTCAAAAGTGTTAGTGAATACTAAAAACAAACAGGAAACAAAAAACTTTGACTCTGTTATTTGCTTTTCCTTTGTGTCGACAAACCCACCTCACTCCTTATGAGGCTTTCCTATTGCTGGTACGCTTGTACAACACTTCAATGTCACGCTTCACTGTCCTTTGCTATTTCTGCCTCCTTCTGTGATCTGGCCTTGCTGATGGGTCTCCATGGGCTTGTGTTGGTCTTTCACACCACTCCTCGGTAATTTGATGGAGTTTTTATTTACTGTACAATACCTTCCTGAGCTTCAGGGACAAAGGTGCCGGCAAGTTTGTCTCATGCTGTACTTCATGTCGTTTCTAAGCACTGGGACAGGTTGTGTTTTTGACCATATGTACACCAACAACCTCCTGAACTCGTTTGCGTTTGACTTGCTTTGCATGAAACCTTACCCAAAGCGCGCTATTCAAGGCTTTCATTCACAGCGTATCTCAGTGTGTAAGCGATCCTTCCGGCAGCCTGGGAGGACCAGGAAACTGAAAGCCCAGCTATCCTGCTGGCAAAGGGCATCAGGGAGCCCCTCCTGCCAGTTAAGTTCGCTGATGTATTTTGGCACTAACATGTATAATGAAATAAGATTCACTCGAGTTTAGAAATCGTGAAATCAGGAAATCTGCCCATTTCCAGAAGGAAGAGGGGGCCCTCTGTGTGTCTGTGATGGGGGGATGATGAAGATGAGAGGGTATCGAGCAGACAGCAGCATGGACGGCACGAGGATTCGGGGAGCTGGAGAGCATCCCCACCCGCAGCGTGGGCACCTGGAAACAAACGTACAACACAAGGCTCAAAACTAGCCCCCGGTGAGAGAGAGAGGGGATGTATGAAAAAACCAGTGTGGATTTCTAGGCTGAAGTAACTGGGAAAATTATTTTTGTATACCAGATTAATTCACTTTTATGAGAACTTAATTAGAATACCATATTTTGATCAGTACTCAAGATTTCTAACTTACCTTGACCATATTCCCCTTCACAGAGTGAAGTGAGTCTCAGTCCATCATTACAGTTTTTTCCCAGCTCTATAAACATGAATGTTTCATAAGGTATCTCTGACACAGCCTTAAATATATTTTAGTGAATTTACACATAATGTCTTAATCATCAGCAACCATCAAAGCTCATTAAGTATCTTTCCTGTATACTAGTTACATGAGATGATGCCAAGTCAAAACAATTATTTTTTAGATATCTGAATACTTAAGGGAATACTCCACTACCAGGGAAAATTGAAGAACCTGAAATATTTCAAAACTGCAAAGGTTATGTTTTTCACGGCTCCGTCCTTACCCAGAGATGCCTCAGCTGAGGAGGAATGAGCAGAACCAATACCTGGAGGAGCCACTGAGATTTGATGCTATCTACATGGCATTTCCTTGGTGTACCCTTGAAAAAGTACAAGATGGCTTGTGATTTAGTAATCAGAGATCCTCTGTCACGTGTGCCTTGAAGACAGAAACTATTTCAGTAATTTTGTAGGTCTTTTTAAATAAGTTTCTTACAGTCATAGCTCAAATAATTTGGGTACTAACGTCAGAAAGCCTTTCTGCTTTCACTATAGCTGAGTTTTGGGCAACATGTACTGTGGATCTGAAGGATGACCGTACATCCTGACACGTGAGGGCAAGCTTGAGATCCACACAACGGTCCAGTAAAAAGGCAGGAGAAAAATACTTTCACACACGTGTAATTACATATATACACATACATATGTTTATACACAAATATAGATATACACATCTTAAATGGTAAACAAAATAGAGGATGGCTGCATATAGCTGCTATCACATTAATCCAGGTGCATATGACAAATACACACCTAATTTCTTCTTTCCACAAAGATTGTATTAGCTCAGTCTTCTACTATTAAGAATTCACACTGTGAAAAACCTTAACAAAACAGAGACCTAGACTCCTCTTCTCCTCTGTAAATCACATTGATTAATGAACTTGAAATTGCAGTCTACTCATCATTGTTTAAATGTAAGATGAAAGAAAGAAAATGAGAAAAGAATAGGGACGGAAGTGGATCTCAGAAGGTCACCTAAGCTTTCCCCACACCACAGGACACAATTAACTGGACTGAAAACATCCACCTCATACATGGGTTGTTGGTTTGGGGGGGGGGTTTAAAAAATATTTGCTTTGAAACCTCTGAAGAGAGAGTTTTTACAGCCTTTCAAGGAAACCTAGATGAAACCCAAGCAACAAAATAAGTTAGTGAATTATACTCGTACCTTGATACGCCTGAGGAAATAGACAAATTTGCATGAGCTAAACACATAAAAACTGGAGAACTGATGCTCTTTATGAACATTTAAAGGGTTGAGCGCAGGTGGACAAAGTTAGAAGTGTTTGTGGTGAACCGAGCAAAGAGAAATTTCAGCTAAAGCCAGAGAATAAACGAGCCAGAGGAGGTCGGGCTTCTACTGACCAAAAACCAAAGTCTGTGCTGACGATTCAGCACGCAAATTAAGAAAAACTTGTTTGTCGAGTAATTTACAACAGAACTACAAAAGTAACAGGGATAAATGATATCGACAGCAGAACTGATTAGATGGAGTGTCTTCAGGCCTCTTCCAGTTTTTAATATTGTAATTCAGTACACCAAACCCAATAACCTTCCTTTGTTTTGTGCCCACCTGGGAAAGGCTTCCAGTAAATCACACGATGCCAAATCCTTTCCTAGATCAGGACAAAGGTCTGTCTGGCTTAGTGTGCTGTCTCAGAGCAACTGATAGATCATGGCAGAAAAAGTAAGACACAAATTTTAAAATACTTCTTCCACAGATTTCCCTTTGCGGAGGTGGGGGCTGTACCCGGATCGTTGTGTTCAACAGATTGCCATCAGCTCACGTGCTCCCTTCTTAAACCTATTTATCTTTTTGACAACAAACTGCATGACTTAACTGAGCACCGTTGGCAAAAAAAAAGGCGTCCCTTAGATTTGCTATCTCACATTTTCATTGGTTTTTACCTTGGGAGACACACTGAATCCCTAATCAACCTTCTCTGCCTATTTATACCTTTACAAATCCTCAGTTTATCCTCCTTTGCTTACCGCTTTTCCAAGCGGCAGAATTATTTAATTTAGTCTCTCCCCACAGAGAGGCCAAACAGTACCTGAATTCATCCTTGCCTGCCTTTTCTGAGCCACTGGTTTCACTCAATGAAATCGAGCTTGGTTTGAATCAAGCACCAAAGAGAAAAAAAAAAAAAGCTTTTGTCCTTCAAGGGCATAAATTCATATGCTTCTAGCAAAGCGAACGAGGCTGCTTGAATTTGCAGCAGAACTCTTCTTTTGTGATTATCTTTGGAGATCTTGAAACCAAAGTAATCTACAATTCTCTGCAGACTGCTACACCTTGTCACACGTGTGTAACTTCAGAAGGAGCTGTATACACGCACCACTTTTCGAAGGAGGCATCTGTATGTGCCTCACGGTGCTTCAGTTAACTCTACTTAATAGTTGCAACTAAGAAGGAACAGTGATTCGGCAGTTTTGCTTATTAACTTACTGAAGCAGATTTCAAATATTTTTGAAGTGTGCTTTTTTCCAAACAAATATGTCTATCAAAAATAGCTTTACCTCCAAGCACAAGAATTAACAGCTCATCCCTTCAATGACCATCTTGGTGCACGCGGGGATAATGGAACTGACATGAAGCGTGCCCACAAAGAATAAAAATGCTATTTTTCCAGCACTCTGCCTGCAGACATTTTTCATCATCTGTCAGTGGAGATAGGCCTCCTTTGGAAATGAAAACAACCCCCTCACAAGGGCTTATTAGAAGTGCTGAGGTCTTTGGTGGAGCGGAGAACAGAAAGCACAAAATTCAAGATAAAGAAAGGGGGGAAAAAACAAGCAAAGCCCAATAGATTTCAAAGCATTCAATTTATTTAACAATTGAGTAAAGGCACTGCACCGGGACTGTTGCACACATAGGCATGGCAACACTCAGAAGATACAAGGACTCATCATCCACGGGTTTTTTTCGGTTGTTTTTTCGCCCCAAACATTCATCTTCTTTGCTTATACTTCGATTGCAATGCCTGTACTTCAGTTTTCAGTAACAAATAACACCGCAAACATAACAATGCTGTTTTGCAGAGAGGCGCAGCGAGCAGAGGCAGCTCTTCTGCGGGGGACAGTGGGGTCCGTCCCCCCAGAGCTGGGTCACCCCCTGCGCACCGTCTGCGTCTGCGTCCCAGGCTGAGCTCAGATGGGAACGTCCCAAAAACCTGTTGGTCTCTTTGGTGCCCCTGGACGCAGAGCACAGCCCAGCCGTCAGCTCGTCCCACCCAGACACGGCGAGGAGCAGGACCACTGTCCCCAGCAATGTCCCAGCGGTACTTTCAGCCCCCTCAGTGACAAGTAAGCGGCAGCGATGCTGATGAGCAGAAACCCACAGCTTTTTGCTTTAACCGCCATGCACGTTGCAAACGCTTAGAAAGGTGAGGGTGTTCTGTGGCTACCACGTACAAACGTGATCAATAGGCATTGCAAAAAATGAAAAATACCCACAGCATCAAAAAGCATTTTCCTGTTTCAGAAACTGTCTAGCTCGTCAGTTATTCCAACCTTATTCATACATTATTAATCGGTCGAAATTTCTAAAAGAGGAAGTCAGAAATACCACTTTACACTTTTCCACTACAGATAAAAACCTTGTTTTCCCCCCCAACAGCAACGATCAGACTGGAGAGCTTCAAAACTACCAGCACGCTGCACAGGCTGCGAGCCGCCCTCTGAAATCAGAGGTCTTCCTCCGTAGGGATGTGGTACACCCCCGACCACGGGGCTGCGTGGTTCTGCTCTGCAGGGAGGAACCATCCCACCTATGCACAGCCCGAGAGAGCCAATGGCACCTTCTTGAACAACAGAGCAGACAACTCTCTCTTTTTATTAAGGGTCAGCCCGAATCTCACTTGTTCTGCAGCTGCCAGGATCATAAGCAATTTGAAAGGAAAAATTCCCAACTTTGTAAGAAACTGAGGAAATAATTACGTTATTGCTGTTTGGAAAGATAAAAACAAATAGATAAGGATAAAATTTATCTTAGTATAAAGAGAGGGAAGACAGTAGCTACAGGGTGTAAGCCACATGCAATTACCACCTGCCTGATACACAAAGTCTTCTCGGACATCCCCATACGCAGAATACATAGAAGATAAAATGTGAATGGCTTACTGGTAAATATATCTTAATACATGATGATTTGTCTCTACTTATGATGAAAATTTGAAAAACGTATTTTATAAATGAACTTTTTGATTGAAACAGGAATATATAAGCAGGTAGTACCGCAGCCGGGACCTGGACACCAGGCAGAGCCAGCTGCTGCCTCTCCTGCTGCCCAGCTGTTGCCTCTATCAGTTCAGGCGCCCGGTCTTTCTGGGCACAGGTTATGCATTATGCAGCTCCTAATTACCACTGATTTATACTTTACTGCAATACTAATATGAGGCATAAAATCAATCATTCTTGTCTCATCCTCAGAGGAATCTTATAAAAACCTGTGGTCAGGGCTCTCTGATGCTGCACGCTATCTTCAGCTAGGCAAGCCGGCTGAGCACAGAGCCATACGCGCAGAGATATGCTCCTACCTTTGTACTGTACCCTGAGTTCAGCCTCGCTCCGCTGCCCCAGGCACCCATCAGGGGATGCAAAACGTGACTGCAAGCGTCTCCTCCTTCCAGGCGAGGAGGTGCCGTAGCTGTGTTACGTGCAGTTTTGCCATTTTGCAAATTCTAGGAGCTTTCTCCTCCCGCAGCCTGCTGGCCCCGGCCACCGGCCCTGCGCTTCTCGGGAAAACCAGGAGCCTGGCCGCAGACCTCCGTCACACTGCATTTTCACATGGATGGGGTCTGCAGTCTTACCGTGGCTACGTCCCCAAGGGCTCAGGGACGACTGTCAACAAACTGCAGTTTAATTGGAAAAGAAACGACGGCACAGCTGGAACTGGAGAAGTGGAGATGGGTCTGCAATAAAGACAAGACAGCAAAAAATCGTCCCCGTCCACCACCCCATCCTGCCAGCCAGAGCAGGGTCTGGACACAGCAGAAGTGACATCTAAAAGACCAAGTCAAAAGAAGAGACCTAAAGACTACAGTATTTTTGATGGCTCTGCGCAAATATTGCCTCACCAGACACCAGGTTCTACATGCTTTTGAGTTCAGACATGCACGTGTAGAAAACGTTAACTGGAAAGAGGGTAATCCCCGATAACCACGGTGAAAACACTGTGTTCCCCCCCAAGGACGGGTGCCAGCCCCATGAGAGAGCTGTGATTCACAACGGCATGATGCCGGTGGTCTCCCCAGAGCCCACTCTGGGGTATGATCCATCATCGCTGGGGTAGCCAGGGCAAAAAGAAACTCAAACCCGGCCCCAGATCCCAGTTATGGAGGTGGCTGCCGAGCACGATGAAAACCAGCTGCAGAGGACAAAGTATAGCCCACAACCACGGCGCAAGTGGCTCCCCACGCCGTTCCCCGTCTGCAGCTCACTGGTGGTGTCCCTCGGTGCGAACAGTCCCACTGCTTTAAAAACAAAAGCGGTTTGTACCTCCCTATCAAATTTATCTATACATGGCATACAGTCTTATTTTCTAAACAACAATGATTTGGTACCACTAAAAATACTTTTGGAATAGTTTCACACGAGAGAACTGCAGGTTTTCAACTGCGATCGGTAACTCATCGTGAATGTGACAGAGCATTAGTTTTTGTTGATTTTTCTTTTTCTTTAAACAAAAAGTTGTCATACAGTATTGAATAACTTCCTTGGGTTTTTTTCCTACTGCTAAACAGCGTTCAGGGAAAAAGATCCCATAAGCAGTTGTTCTAGGCCACATAACACTGCTCTTTGGTTATAAAGCAGAAGACGGTGAATCCTTGGTAGCAGGAGCTGCACTGGAGATGGTCCCTGCAGCAGCCACTGCACGCATGGAAAACCTCCGGTCTCCTGTATGAAATCCAGTTCTAGGATTTCATTCTAGTTTGCCATTAAATGACTGAACAATATTTCAATTCAAAGCATTATTTTTATTGCTTATTTTATCTTCTTTCATTTTTCCTTTAAATAAGGCAGCTGAAGATAACAACTCTATCTTTCCAATGGTTTTACTTGAGCAACCAATTAATAGCTGTGTAGCTTGATCCACACAGCCCTGCCTCCCAGTGCTGCCAGCAATGGTGATACACAGCAGCATTTACCCAAAATTCTGGAAAAGCCATCACAACTTTCACTCTGAAATCACACTGAAGCTAAGGAACGTTCCTGCCCCATCACCCAAAACACACGTCCAATTTCACAGTCACCGGGAGTAGTCCTGACCCTCTGTGATACACCTTCACCTCCATCACTGCTATTTTCTATTTCTGTGTGCATCACTACCTGAATCACAGTAACCTTTTACTAGCCAGCGTCATGGAAGGCTGGGGTTTTGGGGGGTTTTGTTTGTCTGGTTTGTTTTCTTAAACCTGAATCCTGCAAAATAATTCTCCCTCGGTTGCACCTCCAAAGTGGATATAAGAATCTCAATATAATCCTGATATTTTATCCCAAATAATTTGTTGCCATACACTCCATACAGAATCCAATAAACTAAAGGATCAATTCACAGTCCTTTGTCATTTACATGATGTATCTCTGCTGCTCAGAACTATACACAGACTTATCTTAATCCAGAACATAAAGAATTCTAGTTTTAATTATACGGTAGCAATAAATCCTGTAAAGCTGTCATAAACATCATTAAATAGATCATTTACTTCACAGTATTTCTCAACATAAGAGTTCCATGATTCTGAAAAAATGAATGTTGCTTTCCAATACTAAAAGCATCAGAACTCATTGTAACTTCTGTCATAAATACACTTTTTTTAGCATTTCTGCTACACATGTTTCTCTACAGACACACCAGCCTACATGGACTCTGCTGCTGAGAGCCTCAAGGCAGAAAGCCTAAAGAGGGACAAGGAGGTCTGGAGTGAGAGAATAAAGTCAACATCAGATTTAAGGGGGGGAAAAAAAAAAATCATTTAGGATGGATGTGAAGTCTACTTATAGGTACTGGCTGCCATTTCTAAGAGAGAAGACCTGAAAAGAGGCATCTTCTCAAAAAATATATCAACTCTCATGAACATTCTTCATAAATTCATAAGAAACCTACAGTTAAATGACCACACGGTGCAATCTTCTAATGTTAAAAGCTCTCCAGAGTTACTAAGCCTTCTTTACGCTGCAGTTATAGCTATTACCAGGTTTTGATAAAAATTCAAAGTCTAATTAAATATCATAGTAGTTCAACGCAGTTCAGAACCATAACTGTTCTTTTTAGCAGATCAGCTGTAATACAAAGTTAAGAAACCACAGATACTGGGCTGAACAGTCAAACTGTTTTCAAGAGGATGAAAACAATTATCCGTTCCAGTCCCTCCCCTTCCACATATCTCACCAGTTAATAAACGATATCTTTCTGAATGTGACAATTTAAGGCTTATATCTTTTTCAAAAAAAACCCAGCATCACCAGGTATTGCTTGCTTTAATTTTCCACTATAATGGACTTCAAGACAAACTAGAGAATGAAGCAGTGTGAAAGCCCTGATATTAGGTAATCACTGAATCTCTGAAAAAGTCTTTCAACAAGCTGAGGAAAGGCGTTGTGAAACCTGAGCCTCTGTAAAATCTCAATGGTTATATTATCAGCCCTGAAAGAAGAAACTGTAAATACATTACCTCCAATTACACTGTCAAATGGTTTCGCTGTAATTCTGTTTCATAAGCAATCATCCTTTCCTCCTACACGCAGGCCCTCAGAAGATGCTGCTGCGGCGGCTGCCGCCCCGCAGGAGCTCAGCCGGCCACGGCAGCGGCCAGCCACCCTCAGGGGCACCCACAAGCACCAGGCAGGTCACCTTTACAACAGCAAAGCCAAAAAACCACCCAAGCTCTGCCCTGCCTTCACTAACTCCTGGTTATAACTGTAAATGGGCAGTGCAGCCATCAGAGGAAAGAGCAGGGATTAGCTTTTCTTAGGAACAGCTCAGGGAAGAAAAGCGGAAGGCACTCACCAAGCAGAGAGCCAAAAAAATCTAGTAAAGAGCGAAATTAAAAAGGAGCGAAGGGTGAAAGAGCTGGGTCTGCCTGTGACTCGGGGACGCTTCCGCAAGCTCAGGCCACTGGGCAGCAGCTCTCTGCTGAAAGTACTGAGTACGACCATCTCACGTACTCGCAAGTAACGTCCAAAGCTAAGGCCAAGGGAAAGCCCTGAGCAGGCGTGACACACGGCATACATGCATCGGGACGGGGACAGATTAACGACGAGTGACAGGGGTCTTCAAGGCCTCCTTCCCTGCCCACACGCGCCGCCCGACGGCGCGCAGGCTCCCTGCAAGGGAGCTTTCGCCTTGCGTCCTGCCCACGGCGCTTAGGGAACACAGATACAGTACAGAAGCCATCAACAGCACCGATTCACCTGCTTTTCTGGCGTTAGAAACAGGCAGTGGTTATGTTTCTATTAATCCAAAATTTCTAGATAATTTTTTCTACTTTGTGGTTTCATACACAAAGATAAAACCAAAGGTGCATAAAGCAAGACAGGAAAAAAAGGCCATTTCTAATTGAAATAGGTCTTACAGAAACTTAGAACAAGGCTTCAAGATCAGCAAAGAACAGCAGCAAGGTTCAGCCTACGCATTTGCCTCCTGCATTGTAGGAAAAAATATCCTGGACAAAGATCCAAGAAAAGGAGAGGATTCACACGGGAAGCATCTGTTCAGATGGGCACTCTGGAGGAGCCCGTCGCCCCGCAAGCCGGCAGCACTCGGACACAATAGTCGTGCACAGGCAGCAGCGATGCTGCCCTCTGCCACACGCATCCCTCGTCCTGGTGGTCACCACGCTCCTGGGCGCAGGGCGGCAGCTCCACGGAGGAGCGATGCTGTCTTCTCCCCAGCCAGCCGGCTGGAGCGGGGAGGGACAAGCCCTGGCCTTTGAAGGAAAGGATGGGATGCACATGAATCACCTGCTCGTCTATCACCTTCATGGCTGTTTTATAAATGAATCCTGGGCTTGCCCATACAATGAGATACGAGTTACCTCTCTGAAAATAATTATAAATGAGCAATAAGCCAGGAAAGATGTATGAGTATATCAATATTAAATTAAATGTAATGGAATATCTAACTGATGCTAAGTGCTAAGCAAGCAAAAGCCGATGGAAAGCGAACAGACGGAGGATCGGCCTGCCACGCATTTTGGGCCACGTTTCAGAAGTTCCTGCTGCTCAGCAAGAGGCCCCCTTGCTCGGGGGGTCCTTCACATGCTCCCGCTGCCCTCCTGCCCACCACGGGCACCATGCAATGGGTGCTCTTTATAAACATATTTTATACTGCCGTAACAGCATTACCTACATACCGTGTGACTACCGCTTGTAGTTCTGCTGGGTTGTAGAGGTCTTTGTCGAACAAGTTTGTATGTAAGGTTGTGCCATTTTTTGCTGCAGCAGTAGTAGTTCTTTATTTTTAAAAAAATCACCATTACAAACAAAGCCAAAAATATTGACGTAAAGGTAGAGTAACAAATGTAAGTTTAACTGTGACAGTCAAACCAGTCTTCTGCAAAACAAAATTAAGCAGACAGTAATTAAATGGAATGAAGGTAAGAGGCATTTCATTTATTTTTATGTTTTAAACCTTCCCTGACCCCCTTGGCTGGCATTCTAGTGTCAAACCACTACTGACATATAGTTTTTCTCTCTCAGCATTTTATCTGCTTTCATTAACAGGTTTGCTTTTTCCACATTTATGGAAAAGGCAATGTTTAATAGCTGCCTGAATTTATTTACACATATCTACAGTAAATCTTTAGTAAAAGATTCTTTGTGGTTGCTCTGCGCTTTCTTCCCATAGGGCTGAACAACTCAATGTTTTTAGTCTACCATGCTATACTTAAACAAGGCAAAAGCTTGGACAGAAAAACATTTCTTGACTTTTCTTACTTGTTTTGTGAAAAGTTTTGCCAGTCAGTCCCCCAGTCCCCTGCCCAGCCTGGGGGTCCGCCACCGTCTGCCTGCTCAGCTCCACACGGGAAGCAGGAGGGCTGGAAACAGCATCCTTCTCCCTCCCTACCTCCAACCAACTGCAAATTTTGCCACCCCAAATTCAGTCATAAGCAGGAAGGTGCTGAGGATTCCCTAATGCAGAGTATCCCAGACACTGGAGGGTTATAGTGCTGGGCTCGGGAAAAGGGAAACAGGCAGGAGAGCCTGTGACGCCCGTGGGACACCCCGCAGTGCTGTGGGGAGCAGAGCAGGGCTGAGGGCAGCAGGTTACGTCCTCCACGTCCCCAAATCACCCTGCCTTCAGAGCCCTACCTGCGCACCCATCCGCAGCTATCAAAGGCAGCCCTAAGGCACGTCTGAGGAAGAGCGATTCGATGTGTACAAGTCCATTTGGTTATGAACACTGGGATTAATTGCTTTCAGGACAACTGCCACTTGAATCGACACACTGTGAGCCTGCAGCCGGGACGCACGCAGAGCATCGTCCATTACCCTAATTGGTATTTGATACGAGGCTTGATGGGTAATTATGTCACATTTCGGCAGCACGCATCAATCACTCGTACACAGGGGTTACATGCTTTGGTATAGCCCAGAAAATGTTATTTTAGTGAAAGAAATAGAAGGAAGGAGCTTCTTTCCGAAGAGCCACTGCCTGGTGAAAAAAACTGAAGTTACTTGCTTAAGAAATCTCCTTTCTCCTTGAAAAATTCATACTCCTTGCTAGCAAGGGGCAAATCCATTTACAGATGGATTTTCTACTGCTGCAAGTCTCCAGGCATGGCAGGGCAGCACAGAGGGACCCATGCCCAGATGGGCTCCCCAGGGACCGCCACGGGGAAGCTGCACGCCTGGACATGCAACCTGCCACGCTAGAGGAAAGTTAGGACAGGCAAATCCTACCTTGGCAAAGAGATTCAAAACTGAACAAATGGCAGCTTGTGACGCTCCCATTTAAAATCACCATCTTCTTTTTATAAAGAAAAGGCTGTGCACAGCCAGGTCCTTGTGAAAAACAGCAGCACCCAGGCAGCGAAGCCTGTCTGTAAGATCTCCATCTCTGCAAGCACGCGGCATCTTAAAACGTTGCATTTTCATACTAATTATTGCTATGTTCCACTTACGGAACGGTTTTCTACAGGAAAAACAGTTTTAATGAAGTATTTCATTACTGTGAAGAGATCAGCTAAATTTGACATGAATGTAGAAACCGATATGCCTTTTTAACAAATATTGTGCTTTATTAAATGTAATGGAAATTAAATGTAAAAAAGAAATTTTTCTTCACCCAGAAGAATCATAGTTCAATTTCCCTTATAAGAAAAGCTACTGAAAGTTTTACATTATCAAGAAAAACACTTCCCTGTCTAGGCCTGTTGACCTGAATCACGGTGTCTGCTGGGTAATAAATCTTTTTATGACTAGTTTAAACTTACTAACTTGTAGAGGCTGCAATAAGTCCTGTACTATCGTGTCACAAATTACTGCAACTCATGATTTACATAAAAGAAAAAGGGAAGATTGCCAGTTCCCACAGACAGTAAATCACACTGGTCTAGTAAGCGATACCTTTTGAATTTTAGACTTATGTCGGTCATTTCTAGACTTGCACCCCATAACTGCGAAAATAACTATAAAATAATAAATAATAAAACAAATACGTACCTGTGATTCTTCAGGTTACGGTCAGTGACTTGTTCGTACACAGAGTAACTGACAGCTATTTTTGTTCATTTGCAAAGTCATTCAGTAGAGGACAGTTCCTCAAGCAAACCACACTGTTAACAAGAGTAAATGAAGCAAGAGAGAGAAAAGAATCCAGCCAAAAACCCTGGGGGAAACAACTGTGTGTGCACATACTTACCTGGTGACTGGCAGTATGCAAGTACCTTTTGTCGCTGCCACTGATGAGGAGTTACATGTGCAAAAGGGGGACTTTCCCATTCCTGTAGTACCTCTGCTGGGAAGTGTTAGCAACCGTTGTCACTTTCCAGCCACCTTCGCACTGAAGATCCTGCACTGCACCCCACGAGCGAGGGTGAACACCAGCTCCCATCCCTCCGAGGAAACCCCATTGCCCAGCACCATCAAGTATCACTTAGCACATCTTTAGCTCTTCCTTGCAGAGACGATTTCTTAGTGATCCCCTAAAATGAAGCAATTCTTCAAAGCCTCCAAATGACAAAAACCTCACTTTTTTTTGTTTTTGAACACTCCAGTCTCGCTGGTTAAAGCCAAGTCTCGCGCATCGTTCCAGCCTGCTGGCCAGGAGCTGGCTCCTCTTCTCCTGGTCAGAGGAGAGCAGCAGTGGGCACTGACCGCACCAGGAGCCCTGCACGGGCACGCAGAGCAGCCAGCCAACAGGTTTGCATGGGGGCTCCTCTTCTGTAAGGCTATCTCTCGTCATAAATGCTGCTCAACCAGCTGGGGATCCACTGCTTTCACCCTCCAGAGCTCTGCTGCTTTTCCCTATCAAAGTGAGACTGAACTCCAACAAAAGCAATAAGCTAAGAGGAAAGTACGACTCTCCCAGGGTCTATAGCCTCCAAGGGCACGCAGTTCTCCCCTACAGCCAGGTTATGCTTTGTGCAGAATTATACATTAGTCTCATTAGTCGCTTCCTAGCATGAGGTAACGTGATCATGCACCACCAGGATTTGTAAGTAGCAAGGAAAATACAAAAGAGCCAGCTACTGAAAACCAATTATCAAAAGAAATTATCTCGTTTCTCATTAAAGGCAAGGAGAGAAGTGAAAATAGATTCATAGCTGTCTGTTACAATTTCAGCATGGCTTATTATTCAAAAATATGGAAAAAAAATTTAAAGACTGTAATATAAACAGCTACAAAATTTGTAATCGACTCCAGAAACGGCAGAGGTGACCGTCAGACCCACGGGGAGGAGCACGAAAGGGGAGCAGAGCACTGCCACCCGCACCACAGCCCCCGCTGCCCGGGGTGCTCTGCAGACCCCCGCACCGCTAGGCACCCGCGCGCCGGGCACCAAAGGGGCGCTGAGCAGGGCCAGAGGAGAAAACACTTCATTTACCGTGGTACCATCAGGATGGCTCCTGAAGAATTTCCGTAGTCAAAAACATCACCATCAATTCCCATTCATGAATCAATAATTAGGCCAAGGGCCAAGCTGATATGAAGTGACATCTGATTTGGTCTTAAATGACAACAGGATGACCTGTAGCATAACAGGTGCGGTTTTAACTTGCAGCCCTTAAATTCAGCAGATTTCGCTATTTGCATCAAATTTTAAACATCAGCTTTCAGGCCACACACATCCATCTTAATCCTATTAGAAAAAGCTGTCTAAGGATGAAGAAAGGACCAGATTATCCTTTTCATACCAGTAACACATCCCATCATTGACTGACTTAATCCATAATTTCCCATTTAGATACACCAGCCAAGTGACCAGTCTATAAAGAAAGTGACGAGTAAAGTTAAGCCAATACAGCTTACATCCTGAAGATGCACGGGGTGGGGGCAAAAAAAGAAAGAAAGAAAACTGGAAAAAATAAGCAATCTGTGCTGAAACTGGGAAGTCTCCTCACAGCAAAAGAACTGGAAAATCCAAACTTGTACCTGAGCACCATTACAAGTTGACTTTCCAAACCCAAAGCAACCTACACTTAGAAAGGAAGCACACAAGTAACGCCTGCGGTAGAGAAAGTTTTAATTTATAGACAGGAAAAGAATCAGGTTTCAAAAAAAAAAAAAAAGTCTATCCATCTCTCCATTAGTCCAATCTACTGCATGCAAACGACAGTCCCCATACGTACCTCATTCAGTATAAAATCTGCATTGTAGTTCATAGACTTGATGCAACTAACATGCTGCTTACATGATTCCTACTTAGTTTGAATTTCCCTAAAATACGAATTTCACGTATTTACGTGAGTGCTGCCTAGAATGAATTAGCTGGACTATGCAATAAAAAAACCAAGAAGGTGTCATCCAACTGCTAGGAAGACAAGCGGCGGAAGAAGCAGGTTTTTTCCTCAGTCCTTCGCTGCGAATGATCACTGAGCAATGAATGAACTAATGTCCTGCAAGACTACAGCAATTAGAACCGGACAACAATAACTGATTCTGAAGCATTCCTTTAACTAGTTTTCAGTCATCCCACACAAAAGATGCTAACCACAAAATTAGAGAAAAAGGGGATACTGAAGTGCCACATTAAATATATCAGAACTGCTAACCTATGGTAACACACATACGTACATCACATACACACACCCCCCATGTACATATACGGGTGTATTAAGTGTAGCAGGAGAAAGTTAAAACATAAAACATGCATCTTTAAGGGACAGGGACCCTAAGAACAAATCACATCATAATTGCAACTTAGGACAAATCACTAACAGAGGTATTTGCAGGGGACAGAAGCGCCTTCTGTAAAGCAAACAATATTCCCTTTAAAGTCACTAAAAGACCAGAAGCGTACTGGGTAATTCCAGCAGTAATTCTTTTACTATTTCACGAGAGTGCACACTCTGCCTTTGTCAGGTTAAGTTGTAAGATATTAAAAAGCATCTTATATATATATATATATATTAAAAAAAATGTTTAACTTAGCTTTTATAAAATATATTTAGATTTACTATCACGGAATTATTTTTTTCTAATTTATTATTTTTTCAAGATGGCACCTGCTTTAGAATTTAAACCAGAATTTTTTTGCTTTTCCAGTTAATGAGAAAACGCCCTGGATGTATGACGTAGCCTTCCACCCAGACGACAACGAGCCAGATGCTCTGCTTCACTGCACCGAATGCTGATCACCAGTACGGTATCAGTCTGTGGACAGAGCCAATAATTCTTTCATACACAAAACTAATCATTCTTCCAAGAAACTGCATCCTACATGCAAACACCGGATGGTTTAATTAAAGCTCTTCACGCATTTTTAATTGCTGAAATAGGTTAAGAAGGAAAAAAAAAAAAGAGACTGTTTATATAAGACAAATTCAGTCAGGCTGATTGCACGTATACAGGATACCGGGGGTGATCAATACAGCACTGTATTTTAAGAAGACCTCACTATACAATAAACTGTACTTTATGGGGACATGCTTTTTATTTAAATCAAGAGCTGTTAAAAGAAAAAAATTGCATGAAACCATTTAAAAACTAATTTGTCATTAACAATGCACTTCTAATACAGATATATATTACATTTTTCTATGGTTTATATTGAAAGCTTAGTTTTCTATGGAATATAATCTTTCCCAAAAGATGTGCTTGGAGGAGAAAATAGCACAACTACAAATACATAGCTGTAAACGTACCAAGGTTTCCTGTTTAACTACAAACACTGAGAAAGAAGCTTGCTTGAGTAATGAAAGTCAGAAGAACCATAAGAGAAACAGCTCCAATGAGATTAGGACAATATCATAGCTAATGTCTTCCAGCTTGCAATGTATTTCAATGGAAAACCAGAACTGTAAAATGGAAAAAAACAAAACAAAACAAAAAAAACAACCACATGTATATATATAGGCAATATTTGTCTTGTCACTATTTCCCAGCTGAACCTATATGAAATTTGGTTGAGAACTTTTTTTTTTTTAACCTGAGAAGAGACACTTTCTCCCAATTCCTGCCAGATATTAATTGTCCTTGTAAAATCAGCACTAAATCTGCAGAACAAAGTCGGGAAATTCATTACGCTAAGTAATGGCTAGGATGAATGCACTCACATGAAAAACACAGTAATTCTAAAATTAGCTCGCATTTTACCCCCCTCTTTCTTTGCCGGAAGAGCAAAGTAGCATCAGGACGTTACTGAGAGTCAGAAATGTTGTAGTTTTTCATTTAAATTACTCCATGAGCAGTTTATCTCCTGCCAGTGAGGCTAGCAGCACATGGCCAACAGGAAAGGCTGCAAAAAAGAAGGAAACTTGCAGTGAGAGAGCAGGCTTACCAAATTGCTTTCGCTTTTATTTATTCTCCTTTTTATTGCAATCTGCCAACTGTCCCACTTTAAACGCGTCCATTAATTCTGATCAATGCAGTAATTAAAAAAAGCAAAGGCAGGTGACATGCCAGATGAAGCGCATTGCAGTAATCTGCCTGGTGCCTGAGCAGGCAAGGACCTACCACCACACTGAGTTTCATCTACCATGGCCAGGCTGGAAGTGTCTCCTCCTCTAAAAATGGGGCAGGAGACACTATTTGCATGAGTTTCAGGCAGAGGGGAAACAAAAAAAATATACCAACCCCAAAAACCCCTCCTAAATTCCACCAGAGTTTGCACCGAACTCACCTCTCCCCTCGGAGGAGTGATCCCACAGGGAAAACCTGCTTGAGAGGGACAATAGGACAATGTAGTGGGACATAGGGAGAAACGATTCTCATCCTATACGTCAGAGAGAAACACTTAGATTGAGAGATCCAGATACCTGGGAGCGTGGTCTTTGAACTCCCCATAGCACTTGAACTGTACGAAAATATTAGTACAGTTAACACCGTAATCACTTATTTAGATGCAGAACATACTAAGTCCACAGCAAGCGCTTCTAAGTGCCCACTTTGTTGCTTGAGCAGAACTACCCACTGTACAAAACTATCCCTTAACTCTGATTTATTTCTAAAATAAAGACAAGAAGAATTTAAAGTTTAACATTAGCTACAAAAATGGCTGAATAGCCGCCATGGAAAATATGTCTGCTCTGGACTCTTGCCTAAGCTTAACACATGATGAATTTTGGGAAGACAAATATTCCTTCCTCAAGCTCTAGTACCTTCCTCATGTTGATATTAGATGAGCATCACCTTTTTTAAAAAAAATATTTTTTCTATGTTTATGACAAAACATCTTCCAGTACCTTACTGAAACAAGTTAAGCATGAAATTATGCCTTACATTTGCACACATTTTCTGTGCCCAAATGTAACCAAGATTAACATTTCGGAATAGAGTAACATGGACCACCCTCTCCTGAGGCTGGAAGAAAGTACTGAACTGCCTCCTAAATTGAAAGCATTAAGATTTACACCTTCTCTCCCTTTCCCATTTCATATCCGAGCAGGGAAAGGGCCTTCCCATACCACCTGCAGAGTTTGGGTTTTCAGAATACAATTTACTATTAGTTCCAGCATGCACAAAGATACAAGTTTGTCCACTGGCAGGGGGGAAAAAAAAAAAATCCAAGACTTCTTATTAAGGGATCAGACAGTGATATTTAGATCTTATTAATATTATACAGGAAAATAAAGTTGGGGTGGGATAACTCTAATTTAAATTTACCCATCAAAGGTTGAGAAAGCCTTCCTCCAATTGCCCGAGAGGGAAAGGCACATCCCGAGGGCACCTACTTCTCTCCAGCATTAGGGCGGCCGGGCAGCCAGTTCAAACGAGTGCCTCCACTGGGTGCAACGATGCTTCTCGGACATATTAGAGACCTTAAAAGGATTCAGCGCTGAGCTGCAATTTAATTTGTGCCACCTTCCAGCACACATTTGCTTGTTAGATACGACAGGAAAAAAACAGGCAGGGTACTTACTGCCCTGTGAAGAGCATCACTGATGGTCCCAGCCAGCAGCCACCGCCCCCAGGGAGGATTATGAGACGCAGGAGTAGCAACGATTCGTGTTTGATTACTGACTTAGGTCTGCCAATCGATCTTAAAACCGTAAAAGCAGTTCCTCATCACATATATAATCTCATTAATGAGAATGAAGCAGCTGCCTAGCGATACCCAAAAAGAGGTTCTTGTCAATTGGTTTTGCTTCCAATAAGCTTATCGTAACGAGGACTGGGGAGAGAGAGGGAAGAGTTTTCATTAGATCAGCTGATAGATGGACCTTTCTCAGGTCAGGCCTGTGTGCTGGGAAAGCTTGCCTTTTTCCTTCCAACTCTATCAACTGAGTAATAAAGGATACGCTACCCTTCCTTACAGGCTATCTCTCACTTAAAAGCCTTTGACCAGTAGGGCTACAATCCCAGGGGATTACACGAAGGCGCTTATCTCACCTTCCCGGCAAGCAGGCTGCTGTGCCCACCTACCAGGAAGGGTCCAGGGAGCCTCAGCCACAGAGCAGGACATCGCCCAAATGCAGGGGAGTCACCCGGGTGTGCACCACGAGACAACCGCACCATTGATACGAGATTGCCAGTGGTGCAAAAAGAGTCATTCCAGGTTTGCCTCTTCTGTCAGATTTTTCACGTGTTAGCCCCTGGGACGGGCACAAGGGCCAGCACTTGCTGCATCAGAAATTGCAATGAAGTGGCACGTATAAATTTCACAACATACGAACAAATCAGAGCTAAAATAAAAAAAAAAAAAGACGTCTAATGAGAAGCATTAAGATGGCAAAGTTAGAACATTAACAATTCCACAGAATATTAACCTAGTTTAGAAAAAAGTGAATATATATATCTCTCTCTCTCTAAAGAATAACCAAAGAAGATTTGAAATATTACAGCGGCAAAAATCAAGCTAGTAAGACAGAAGAGGGACAGGAAGTATGCTGTCAACAACGAATTTGTAAAATGCAAAAATAGAAACCCAGCAGTCAAAGATGATCAGACCTCAGACAGAGTTAACTCGAAAGCAAAGAGGGTTTCACAGGCAAGGAATTAGCGTGAGCATGCATGTGTGCGGGCAGGCAAAGAATAACAAATTTCTATGCAAACTCAGTTTAATTATGTTTTAAACATGTGCTTCTAAAACTCAGTGAAATCTGCTTCCAGCACAGCATGAAGCCTGCAGGAAAACAGACAGACTGCATTTAGAGGATACATAAATATGTTTATTCTTCTGAAGAGGTTTTGTGGGGGTGTGACATCTTGTGTGTGTTTCAGCAGTTATGTATGGCTGCAACAGATGAGAAAATTGTCAATTTTGTAAAGCATTAGCTAAATTAATGGATGTGTTAACATTATCATTATGGTAGCGCGTAGTACAGGGTCTAAAGATTAAAAGACTTCAAACAAATTTAAACCCGTCAGCTCCACAAACTACTCTAACAAGTAACTAACACACAACAATGAGAGTAATTATTTGTGTTCCCTGAAAAGAACCCATTTAAGAACAAACATTTTCAATACAAGGGAAGAAGTACTGACTAAAGCTGCGATATCCAGGGGACTTTCACATAGGCATAGTGAAATCAAGCACAAAGAGGCCTGAATTCTTCCTGCAGCGCGAAGAAGCTATGTAGACTTGTTTCAAAAGGTTTCAGAATAGCAGGAAGGAAAAGTAACACACAAAGGTTGAAAACAAATTAAAATTAATTTAGATACTATTCGTTTAATCAGAAGGTTAATATTTTTCTCCTTACAGAGGCCTACAACATTTCCAAGCATTAGTAAGTCTCATACCGGTCCTCTATATCTGTAAAATATTATTGTTGGCATTTACGAGCTGGCACGAACAAGGCATATGTGAATTTAGGCTCCATCTGCACTGCACGCAGCAGCAGCACCCAAGCACAGCCAAAGCGATGCTGCACGTGCTGCTTCCAGAACCAGAGAACGGGACTTCTGATGTGCCACACAGACACGACTACACCTACCCCATCGGCCCAAGGCCATGACCACTGGTACACGATGCTGCACAGAGACAGTGGATGGATCTTCCTTCCCTGGTGCCCTGCTGCCTTGCCTTGTGCCTTGATAGGAGGTCTAGGGCACAAGCAAACAAAACCAAATTCTCATGACTCTTCTTGCAGTGCTCAATGCAAGCCACAGGAACATCAAAATGCAGAACTGAATGGTGTTCCCTGGACCACAGTCCTTCACACAATAGACATATACTGCCTTTCCTTCAGGGAAAAAAAAAAATTAATCCCATTTGTATAAACCTGATGGCCTCTTGTGTTTATTCAATGTCCCCGAGCTGACTAGGCAGACAGACTTTTACTTCTTTCCCCTTTCTTTACTTTGTTTCCCCTAAGTTTCATGAATCTAGAACTAGTAAAGCCAATACCTGTCAACAATCACAGCCACTCTCATAGTTGTGAATGTCTCAGCATTATAAGAAGCTAATATTGAAGACCTATATTTCAATATCTGAAGAAGGATGACTGTGTACTCAAGAAAGCACCTTTCCATGAAATGAAGAATCTGATGCCACTTTGGGAAATAACTTCAGAATGAACCTTTCTGCATCAGTCCTGTACCAGCCAATGTACCCATAAATAACTCAGTGCTAATGTATAGCTAGATCTAAACACAGCATGACGAGTGAGAGAAGGACCCTCTGCCCTTCTCGGCATCCTTGTGAAAAGAGGACAGCTCTGGACCCGAGCGCAATGCTCCTCTCCCTGCACTGGCAAGCGCAGCTGCCCCCAGGCAAGCAGCCCCTCTCCTGCCCCACTGCACCGCTCCTATCTAGGGAGCATCCTTCCCCAAGGATAATCGTGTCACGTAACTTTCATATCATTTTGCTCTGAGAAAATGCTCATCACGTCTGTACGCCTAGGAGCCTAGAGCTCTGTCTGGCTGCTGAGGAGGCGTTGCATGAGTTCATGTGAAATACGGCGTGCGTTGGCGCGGGCTCAGGAGCCCCGAGCAAGAGGGGCTGCACAGTTACTGGGTGCGTCCCACCCTCTCCTCCCAGCAAAGGTTTCTCCTGGGGTCCCGAGGAGCAGAACACCCCAATTCGGTAGCCGTGCTTTGCCCTGGCCTCTCAATCTTCCTACACACTTTGCCAGAGGACAGAATGGACAGAGAGATACAAGGACTGACTCCAGAACAGCCAAGGCTTAAAGCGACTCATTAATTTGCAGTCCTTTCCTCCTCTCTTCTAAAATGCATTATGGCTCTATGCATCCACTGGCTTGTTTTTATACTGGGACACAAACAACGAGTAATACACACGTATCAGATTTGTGTGCCAAAAAGAAAATTTTTCCTAACAATTGCCTTTTTTTTTTTTCCCAACCTTCTCCCCACATAACCTAGTGACTACATTAGGTTATAATAATTAATCCGATAACAATTCAGCAAATACAAGAAGCCCCTAATTGATCAACAGAAGGTCCATGTGCTGAAGAACTAGATTGTAAGCAGATCACAAGAGAGCGTCTCCCAGGACCAGCGCATCCCCATCCATCTGTCCCCTCCTACTCGCTGAGCCACCTCGGCACGTAGTGGGCCAGAGCCCGCTCTGCAGGGTGCTCCTGCACTCCTCCACCTGCGTCCATCGCAGATGGCCCCAGCAACAATTAAAGGAGGTGAGCAGCTGACAGCAGCCCTCTACAATGTGGAATTAATTACGAGATTATCGTTGGGGAATTCCCAAAAGTACTTATGTAAAACCTCATTACCAGCCTCTTAGTTTGCAGGATAAAACACAAGTTTTGTGTTTACAACACAGCATTTTCAAGAGAGCAAATGCTGTGCCGGCCACGACGCTTTCTGTGGCACTCCCTCCTTCCTATGTTAGGAGGTGCAATAGGCAGTGCTTCTCCCAGCCTGTCTCATCAGCGAGCCTCGTAGAAGGTGCAGACAGAGCAAATAAGCTAAGAGAACGCATTTGTACCCCTCCTATTCGCTCGGTTTAAAGACAAGCAAATAAAAGCCTCACCTGTCCTACCAACCTGCACCAAATTTTCACAAAAGACATCCTTAAAAGCACCCTGAAGGAACCCACTGAGAGGACTCATTCTCCCCCGTTTCAGCTTTGCGCTTTTGCCTGGAATAGAAGCACAACTGCACAACAGCTGAATGTTATAAACAAATGAGAAGGCTTCCATTACAGCACAGACTTCACATGGACACTGGTGAATGACGTTTGTCTCCAATCTTCAGCCCAACAGGTATAAGCTAAGTTTTAACTAGCAAAGACAAAACCCAAGAGGTGATTGGGGTGAACTGACTGAAATCCTGCCCCTGAGCTCCAAAGGGAGCTAGTCCTACCACCAGGCTCTTACAACTTGTTCTGCTGCTCTACAGTTGTACTCAATTTGTTACTTATATTATTTTCTTCATCTATCACTCCAACATAAGGAAGACCAAGCACTCTATGGACTAAGCGTGTCTTTTAGAACACAAGCACAGAACCACCCAATAAATGCATACCCTGATGAATCTGCAAATGACTTTTGTAACTTGCTTACAAGCAGCTCAAGCCACCTCCTGAACAGATTCTGCCACCACTGGAGACTTTTTTTCATCCACAAGTCCAATGCTTCTGAAAGCTTATTAGATAGAGTCTCCGCTTTCAAAATTTTCTTCTACTTCTCCTTGACAGAGGGCTTTGAAGTGTGATGTATCTGTGTGAAGAATGATTTCTGATGCTTGGACTGATGTTAAACAACAGGGATTACAGCCAGAGAAATCCTACAAGCCTACCTGGGAAGCCAGGTGACAGTGTTGCAACCCCGTGGGCCTGCGAATAACATCAAAGGACCTAAGTGTGTCAGCTTACCTCATTTGCACACCTACAGCTTCACTGATCCCTGATGGTTTTCAGACAGTTTCATACAATCATAGAATCATTTAGGTTGGAAAAGACCTTTAAGATCATCAAGCCCAACCGTTAACCTGGAACTGCCAAGTCCACCACTAAACCGTGTCCCCAAGCACCACATCCAAACGTCTTTTAAATACCTCCAGGGACGGTGACTCAACCACGTCCCTGGGCAGCCTGTTCCAGTGCTTGACAACACTTTCGGTAAAGAAATTGTTCCTCATATCCAATCTAAACCTCCCCTGACACAACCTGAGGCCATTCCCTCTCGTCCTATCGCTAGTTTCTTGGGAGAAGAGTCCAACACCCGCTTCCCTACAACCTCCCTTCAGGTAGTTGTAGAGAGCAATAAGGTCTCCCCTCAGCCTCCTCTTCTCCAGGCTAAACAGCCCCAGTTCCCTCAGCCGCTCCTCATAAGACTTGTTTTCTAGTCCCTTCACCAGCCTCGTTGCCCTTCTCTGGACACGCTCCAGCACCTCAGTGTCCTTCTTGTACTGAGGGNGATCCAGCCTGTCCAGATCCCTCTGCAGGGCCTTCCTACCCTCGAGCCCAACTTGGTGTCACCTGCAAACTTGCTGAGGGTGCACTCGATCCCCTTGTCCAGATCGTTGATAAAGATATTAAACACAACTGGCCCCAACACTGAGCCCTGGGGAACACCGCTCGTGACCGGCCGCCAGCTGGATTTAACTCCGTTCACCACAACCCTTTGGGCTCGGCCATCCAGCCAGTTATTTTACCCAGCAAAGAGTATGCCCGTCCAAGCCATAAGCAGCCAGTTTCTCCAGGAGAATGCTGTGGGAAACGGTGTCAAAGGCTGTACTAAAATCTAGGTAGACAACATCCACAGCCTGGATGGCTGTTTGCGTGACAGTTTGGACTATTAAAGCTTCTTACCTTCACAAACGTTGATCAGCGTGCTGTAGCTCTACTGGTAATGCCCATTGAAAGATTTCCTTTCCATTTCCACCATTCCACCCACAAGTTTAACTTTGATCACAAGAGTTTAAACTTTTCCTATAAGCCAACCAAAAGAAATTTTAAATTTCATCCTCAAATGCATACCAAAGCATTGAGCTTGCTGGTAGCAGACTGGACAGGATAGTACCAGAACTAGACGCTCAGCATTGTTCTGATTTATAATTTCTGTGGTAACAGCAAGGACTTAACATAATTCAGCCTGTATATCAATGTCATCCTTAATTACAGAAAGCTCAAAGCAAAAGGCATTTTTAATAAAAAGTGTGTGTACAGGTATTTGCGAGCTAAAATTAAGACTTACAAATGAAACTGATGGTAGCATTTATCTACTTAGACTGTTTCAAGAGGTCGCTTTAACTGTACCCTGTGTGATAATTCAGGAGGGTTGTTTCCTTCTTTTTCCACATTTATGTATAACAATTCTGACTATAAAAGCAGTAGGAATCTGAAAATACAGAGTTGGGAGCCCCAAACTGTCACTGAATGCCTGATACTTTCCCTTGCTGTAGGTCTCCTTGGTATAATAATTCACATTAGCAATTACATTTCCATTCTGGCAGGAGATTTTAATTATACGTTACAATATTACAAAAGAAATAGGCTATTAACTTCTACTCCTAAAACTGCTGGCTTTTTTTTATTATTTATTTTGTTTTAGAAATGACCATCTCTCCACGGTTTACAAAAAGCACCCGAAAGTCTTCAGGAAGAGAAGTCCTGAAGTCGTTGATGCTTATTATTTTCTCATCACACCATTTTCCCATTTAGTTGACCTTTATACTGTTCTTTTATCACCATTTTTCCTCTGATGTCAAAAGAACCCGGGAGCTGCAGAGAATTACCAACGGAAGGTAAGCCACGATGCCGCTGAGGGAAAAGCAAGCACGTGAACAGGGCAGAGCACGCTCAGCACAGGAAGCGATCTTCCCTTCTGACGCAGCGCTGTGCTCAGCGCTAGGCACCACATTGCAAACACCTAGCATGTGGGAAGATGCAGAAGAAGAGCAAGGAGAACTGCCAGAGGTATAAAACCATCATGCAAGACCAGAGGAATGTGGTTGTTTAGGCTAAAGACGACAAGACTTGCGGTCTTCAAACCACTACAAGAGCGTTGCAGGTGGCAAAGGCGTATAGGTTATCCGGGCTCTACAGAAGAACAATTGTGCGTCTTCTTTTTGTAGCAGAAAAGACTCAGTCTAAACAATACCAAAAGAAACCTTTTTAAAAGGAGGGGAACAGAATCACAGAATGGTTGGGGTTGGAAGGGACCTCTGGAGATCATCTTGTCCAACCCCCCTGCTTGAGCAGGTTCACCTACAGCAGGGTGCACAAGACAGCATCCAGGCATGTTTTGAGTATTTCCAGAGAAGGAGACTCCACACCCTCTCTGGGCAGCCTGTTCCAGTGCTCTGTCACCCTCACAGTAAAGATGTTTTTTCTCATGTTCAGGTGGAACTTCCTGTGTTCCAATTTGTGCCCATTGCCCCTTGTCCTGTCCTTGGGCACCACTGAGAAGAGTCTGGCCTCATCCTCTTGACACCCACCCTTCAGATATTTGTAAGCATTGATAAGATCCCCCCTCAGTCTTCTCTTCTCCAGGCTGAACAAACCCAGGTCTCTCAGCCTTTCCTCATAAGAGAGGTGCTCCAGTCCCCTGTCCCCTGATCATCTTTGTGGCTCTCCGCTGGACTTGCTCCAGCAGTTCCCTGTCCTTCTTGAACTGGGGAGCCCAGAACTGGACACAGTACTCCAGAGGTGGCCTCCCTAGGGCGGAGTAGAGGGGGAGGATAACCTCCCTCGTCCTGCTAGCCACACTCCTTTTGATGCGCCCCAGGATCCCGCTGGCCTTCTTGGCCCCAAGGGCACAGTGCTGGCTCATGGTCAGCCTGCTGTCCACCAGCACTCCCAGGTCCTTCTCAGCAGAGCTACTTTCCAGCAGGTCAACCCCCAACCTGTACCGGTGCGTGGGGTTGTTCCTCCCCAGGTGCAGGACCTTACACTTGCTCTTGTTGGATTTCATTCGGTTCCCCTCGGCGCAGCTCTCCAGCCTGTCCAGGTCTCGCTGGATGGCAGCACAGCCTTCTGGCGTATCAGCTACTCCTCCCAGTTTGGTATCGTCAGCAAACTTGCTGAGGGTACGCTCTATCCCTAGAATTGGTCACCTAAGCAGGCAGCTGGCATTGCTCATCCTGAGCTGTGGAAGAGATACAGAGGAGAGACCCAGTCCCTACCCATGGCTGCAGGACAAGCTCAGGCAGTGCCAGCAGCCGAGCTCCCTCTCGCCAACCTCACCAGCTCGCCCAAAAACCCTCCCGCCCACCCCTCACTACCTGTGAGCCCAAAAGGCTTATTTTTGATGGAGTATAGTAGTGAATCAAACTAATCGATTTCTCTGAAAATTCAGAAGCAGGTTACGCTCCGTCTGTGGCTCTAGATGTCTGCCCAGAAACACAGAAAATAGACCTTCAAACTACAGCCTTAGATAAATGAACGAGAAAGTTTTAAGTGAATGTACAGCCAAAGTTCACTTTACAAAATAGCCAATATTTAAGGTTTTATGAAGATTCATTTTCTACACTACTAACTGAAAGAATATACATTCATCACACTTCCTGAATGAGTAATTTTAGTACATGCTAATGATTTTTTTTTTTTTTAATCCTTGTACCATGGACTAGCATTAACAACCAATACACCGAGGCCAGTTTAGTTTAGAAGTTAAACTGGAGATGCATGATCTATCTGTGGGGAAGCAGTTCTTTTCTCTGACACTTGCTGTGTCATCACGCCATAAAATTTAACACAAGAAAATCAGCATTTACTACTGTAGCATCTGCCTTGCCTAATTTGTGGTTTACAACTCTGGCTTCTTCCCCCACCCCCCCACCCCGCTTTCTTTCATTTTTCTCCCCTCCGTCCCCAAGTACACCCTCAGAATGTCAGAGCAACTTTTCTATCAACAGAAAGTCACAAACATTCCCAAAAGAAAATTCTTTCAAGCATAACCACTTAATTAAAGATGACATAACGAGCAGTTAAAAGACAGTTTAAGAAATCCCCATTGTAGAGATAACATAATGCTTTGCTTTAACGCTAGCATCTTCAAAACTGCAACAAAGCAGCAAGTAACTTAGCAGAAAAACTATGTGCATTTTCTATAAGAAAAATTTTATCTACAGGTAGACTCAAGCTTCCCAGCAATTGTCAACATACAGCAAAGAAAATAAAATACTCCAACCACTCAAATGAAAGGAAAAAAAAAAAATATCCAAATATCCAAAAAGCCAACCAAACAAAACCCATACCTCTGCTTCCTTTTTGGATGTATACAAGTGCCTCCAGCACTCTTCTCCTCTGCCTCAGTGGGGTGCGTAAGGAAAATGAACGGAGGCAGCTCAGCATCCGTTTCAGAGCAAGCTAACTACTCATTCTTAAAACAAAAGAACTAAGGCATTCTGGTAGTATAGCAAATTCAATATATAAATATAAAAGCTTTCTACACAGCATATATTTCAATTTCATTGTCTTGTCATGTCACATAATAAGGATTAAAGTACCTAACACCCAGGACTGTACAGATACCGAAATAATGCATACCATTAGATACAGTATCCTTGAGGAAATTAAATTAAAAGCTTGAATGAAACATTTATCAGTGATACGAATCTCTAACCTTCAAAACGGAAACAAACCTTTGAGTAGTGAAAACAAAAAACAAACAAAAAAGCCAACAAAAGCCTCTTCCTACACCATTTTTGCTCAATGCAGCTACTTTTACATTTCTCCTTCAAGGAGACAACCCCAACACCTTACCCTGGCGCACCCGAAGGCTAACATCAGTCCAGAGAGAGTGACAGGTCCCACCGACCCGTCCCGCCCGGAACACGCGTGTCCCAGCGGGGAAGAACCACCCGACTCCACCGCGACGCTGATGCCAAAACAAGCCACAAGCTCCACAAAACCACCCACTAGCTCTTTGCCTCAAGCAGGTTAAAAAGCAAATCAAGGCTGCCAGCACACTTGTACCAACCACTAAATCTGCCCGTAGCAGAGCCATGGCACATTTGACGCAGAATTATGACTTCCACTGAGTAGCAAAATGACGCAAATTGACATTTTATGAAGTTTAAAATAGGATCATTTAATACAGTTAAATTTTAAGACTATCGAAAGTGGAACCAACTGCTAAACCCGCCAGCACTAAGTCCCAATACACCGTATTTAAATTGATGATTTCCACTGGAGTAGCAAACAAGGGAGATTGCCACTATATCAAGTCTAAAACAAGAGAATTTAACATGGTTAAATTATTCCCAAACCATGAAAGACTGACAAGTTTTTATTACAAAAGACTCTTATCACTTAATGGAGAAAGTCTTTTATGATTAAAGTTTTATTTGGTTTTCAGATATCAACATTACACGAGGAATATTGTTCTTGTAATTCAACACATTCTGGAGAACAGAATTATCTCAGTGCAACAGCCTATGACACTGACACCTGAATTCACTAGAACAATTACGCAGGGTGTCGTATTATGGAGGTCTACATGGGTTTGGTTTGTGGTTTGGTTGGTTTTTTGCGGGGGTGGTTGGTGGGGGTCGTGGTTTTGGGGTTTTATTTAAACGTTGCTTGTCACAGTCTCTATCCACTTCTATTGACTTCAGCGGAGCCAAGACCTATCCCCAAGCGCAGAATCTGACCTCCTGCCTGGCTCTGCAATACACACTTGGACAAAACACAGTTTCATCGTTTTTGCTGAGACAGCTCCACCTCCGAGGAGGTCCCATAACATTAAGTATTGAGAACTTGAGGGTTTTAGATTAAAGGCTACATGGTTGGAAAGTGCTATTTACGAAATAAAGTTCTGCTATAAAATAAACACCAAACTGGCAAATTAAGAAGCATCATCCCATGGATTTCTAAAGTTAAGTGCGCTGAAAAATTGCAATTCTAGAGACAAGCAATCACTACTGCAACCATTAAATCACCACACAAAGAGCCACCTACTGTAAATAACCTGGGTTAATTTAATTCATCACTATCTTTAAGCACTCCTTGCTCTTCATAAATATTCTCAATATTTTATCCTCATAAATTCCTTCATTTCCGTCATCTACCAGACAGCTCACATGTACGTATACCCACAGTAAAACCTCGCCTACTTCTAAACCACTTTAAAAGACGCTTCTCGATGAGTACCTGGCTCCTCGGGGAATATCTGGGGGCAGTAACCAACAGCTCACAGGTCCTGTGCAAGGCTTAGTTCTCCTGCCTCAGAGAACTCACTGATGAACTGCTGCGGAAGCCAGATACTCTTGCTGGAGTCCTCGCACGATGACTAAAGGCAAACCGAGTGTAATACTGCTAGCTCTAAATTATCCTTGCAGTGTAATAGGGCCACAGCATTTCTCAACGCTGGCTGACACGCCAGTGGTCAGGTATTTTACTTATTCTATGCAAGGCATGACTTGGTGCACTAATTAAATGAGTTGAATCAACTGAATAAAAGCATGATAACATAAGCCAGTAAAGAACATGAGCAAGGCAACCTATAGATACGTTTCCCCATTACAAGCTTGTGCAAATTAACGTGGTGTCCTGCACACAAGAGGATCTTTGTATCCCAGCTAATTCCACTTTGTCCTAAGTGGGACTCTGGATTTTAAAGGACCAATCCACAAAGAACTCGCTGCATGATAATGGCATAATACTCCTAAACGGTGCACCTGATATGTTTCATAATAAGCGTTCTGTGAAATAGGCCTACGCTTGCCATTTCCTATAGGAAAATCTAAACAAGCTAGACTCCCCATACGGAAGTGATTTATTTTGCCTAAAACCGGGAAAGAGGGAAGAAAAAAAAAAGTCAAGTTTTATCATTAATTTTGGTGTATTAAAAAAGAATGCAATGCAATATTAATCTGATGCAGCCTCTGTACTATTAGTTTTTATACAAACTGTATACATGCCCATGTCTAAATGTTTTAAGTGCCCGGTTAAAATAATTAATTAAAACACCACACTATAAGACAATCCACTTATAAAAGGACGTGAAATTCCAACAAAGATGCATTAGAGATTAGAGATCTAATCTACTTTGTTTTGCAATAGGAAAAAAACCAAAAACCAACAAAAAGACCCGCCAACACATTCCGCTTCTGTTCAAATGTATTCACTGAAACGAAAATACCCCAAAGCCTATTAAGCTCAAAACACTGACCTAGCAACAGTTCTTTGAATCCAAGGACTACTAACGAATCAACCTGTCAAAGAGCTTGCAATACGTTTCACTCCAATTGTTTAAAAATATCACACACGGGTTACAGGAGGACAGGATAACAGCCACAACAAAGTGCCTCTCCAAAATATATTTCCAATCTTATGATTTTTAAGGTAGTAAGAGGTGCAACAGAGTAAATCAGAGTAACAATCCATTATTAAACTTGCTCCACTTCTTCACACGTGCCAATGCTAAGCATGGGTGCTCTCCATGGAGTCTACAAGAGGGCAAGAGCCGTGTGTGCCAGCATCCCTCGGAGAAACCACCCTTCCCCACAAAACAACCCTGAACGGAAGGACTGCCCTCTCTGTCTCCGCTAGACTTACTTGCTCTATAAGCTACAGAAAAGGAATCTATTAGAGCAATTATTTTATGTGTTGGCGTCTCATGTATGAAAAAAAGTCTCAGGAGACTCAATAACGTTGTATACACACTTTCTGAAAAAAAATCCAACACAGTTTTAATACTGACAAGTCTAAAGGACAAAGAAGTTCTCTGCACACACTTGTCTAATTGCACGTGGCAAATGTTTATAAACAACAACTTTTGATTAGTTATAAAAAAATAAGAACTCGATACAGGTTTTCAACCATTTAATCACTGCCTGTGGTGGGTTGACCCTGGCTGGACGCCAGATGCCCACCAAAGCCGCTCTGTCACTCCCCTCCTCAGCTGGACAGGGGAGAGAAAATACAATGAAAGGCTTGCGGGTCGAGATAAGGGCCCTCCTGCTACCAAAACCTGGCTACGCAAACCCAAGACACTGCCCAATGCCAAAACATGTTAGAAATTCAGTTTGAATAGAAGAAAACAGATGCTAGGCATAAATGCAACTTTACATTTCTGAAAGCACAATGCTCCTTTACAAAATAAAATATACAGCCTGTAACTACACACTAGTCTTTCATACTTCAAACATTCTGTAACATACTATAGCAAATGTTTTCCTTCAGCGTAATATATCAACATTTGTTGCTGACCATTGCAGTTTCACAACATAATTTGACAAGCTGCTGTTTAATATAAAATAACATTTTTCAGATTTTTTTTTTTTTTTGGTGTCTTATAGTGCTGTAGTCAAAGTGTACAAGTAGGCATTCTGCATATAAAAATACACTCCAGATGATTAGATTTAAAATTATCTAACATTTAAGAGCAAGCTGTGCAAACTACAGAAAAGGAAATTACTGAAACACCCAGCCAAATTTTTCCAGGAATAATTCCACCGGTTTCAGGCAGCACATGGACAGCTCTCTACAAATTCCTGCCTCTCATGGAAAAGAGGTGTAAAACACTGCAGCATACTCCCTCTTTGATAAGAAAATGCACACAACACGCTAATTCCATTAACACAGTGCTAGCTTTATGTGTAAAGAAATTGAAAACATTAGTATTGATTGACAAAACCTTATTAAAAAGGGGGAAAAGTTGTGAATTAGAGATCAGCTTTATACTTATTTCTACAAGCCTATAAACAAAGCTTTACCTATAATTGAATTCTATTTCTTAATTTGTACATTTAAGACTACTAGACTTACCAACCAAATGCATATTGTAATTCCTCTTAAAAGGTTTCTTCACTGGTCAAATTTTTGTAAAATTTAATGTGAATATTACCTTCTCTTGATGAAAGGAAGACTTTACTGCAACATTTTATCTCTGTCTGGGTGGTGAGGGCTAGTGAAAGCAATAAGGGAGGAACAAGGAACAGAAGACACGTGAATGTGTGCACAAAAAGGGTGTACGATGCATCTCCTTGGAGGACGACTTCTGCAAGGGTCTAAAGCGTGCATTCAGTCTTCACTTATTCTGCCAAAATGCTTCTATTTCCAAAGCACTACTTCAGATTTTTTTGCACGTAGATCAGCTAGGGAGTGTGCAATTAACGGTGACTCGAGGGAGCAAAGGGCCATTTCTGTCACAGCTAATACCAGGCGTCCTGACAACAGGATTCGACCCTGCCACCAAGATTCAAAGAGGCCCAATGCCGACATGAACTTGCAGCGCCTCAAGCACAGAGGGAGAGGTGGAACCGCACAGAGTCAGATCAGAACAGAGCCTGTTGCAACAAACAAAATTAAATCTCATGGGAAAAAAATTTTAAAAGGGAGGAGAAAGAAAGAAATTGTTGGGTAGATATGGTTGGCATTATAAGGGCAGAAAATTGAGCAATTTAGGAGTTAAATGCTTCCCATTTATTTCCCACTTTAATCGAGCCCTAACAATAAAGTCATAAAATACCATGCAAAAAGATGAATTTCCACATTAAAAAATGATAGGTTTATATCATGCTTTAATTAAAGCCAGCCAGCATTTATAGTGAAAAAAGTTTCAGATAAGTCAAGAAAGGCAGTTAGAAAAGAGACCAATATGCAAGATCTCATTAGTGACAGCAGCTCCTCTGGGCATGTGTAAAAGGAACTCACATTCAGCATGCACTCACTGATCCCTCCATGAGGGGGGTTAAAAAAAAGGAAGAATATAAGTCTTCACAGTTGTAGGGTAATACTGAAAGCAGAGTGCAACACACTGCTAATGCACTCTACTTTTTTTAAAAGGAAAAAATCCACAAATTTAATAGAAAACGTGCAAAAAGATTTTAAGGTATGAATTGGGGTTTTTTGAGTATTTACATTAACAGTTCTATGTGTATGTATATGAAGCAATGAAAACCAAAATACTTTCCTGTACATTTGTAGATAACTTTTAAACAGATTGAATAAACTAATTAACTGATGTTTTATATGTTTCATTTTGCTGTTTAGCCTCAGGAAAGCTTTTAGCTGTTTAGAATAAAACTCAATATGGAGGTGTCCAAAGTCATACCACTTTAATGCAGAAATTCTCTCTAATGCGCTGTTATACCAGTGCCATACAACTTAGCCTTGAAATGCCTCCTAGTTCCTTTCTCATTAAATGGTATGCCCTTTTTAGCCAAATACTAAAGGCAAACGACACCTTTCTGCCACTAGCAGTTGGCATATCACAAGGGGCACAAAATAACAGATGGTGTTACTAATCTCTCTTAAGAACACATTTTACTGCATGGCAACTCGATGGTAAGATGGTTTTTTGTTTGTTTTAAATACAGAGTAGAATCCCAAGGACAAGAAGGATGACATTGGAATGAATTTCCCTCTGATTCTTCAGTCTTTGTTATGCAAACGAACGCTCACTTTAGCTTGTCAGATTTGGCAATCGAGGCCCTGGAGAATGTCTGTAGCTAAAAACTTTCATTACAGCATACACAAATACTCCGCATGACATCTACTAAAAAAAGTCTCAAAGGATGGCATTCAGATATTTAAACAATCATGGCTTTACAATAGATATTATGATTTATAATTATGATTCAAATTCCATACCGTGCTAATACTGACAAACACTATTTTAAAGTATTTCTTAGTGATAAAGCCATCTACCATTTATTTCAAAAGCTTTCCCAAAATTCCCGATCATCCTGCTTCAGAAAAAAAAAAAATACCAGTCATAAAAATGGTGGCTTAAAGCTAGCATAAAAACCCACTTCTCTTCCTTTGCAAAACAGAAAAGTTGCAGATACGACGCCCAACTTGATGTATCGCTTATTCTGTACATCTCAGTAATTCTGATTTCTCCAGTGTTTTATTGTATTTCTTAAAACCTATAGAGAACTCATTCATGATGAAAAACTACTCTGCTGCGCTGCAGTTTCAAACAGTAAGGAAGAGATTCAAATATACCGTGTAATTTGTAGAACAATTTAAAGATTATTTAAAATTGGATTAAGGGCTGATGGCAGTCTGAGCTTCACATTTTTAAGGCTCAATTCTTGCAAACAGACTTGTGTACACTGACACTATTTGTAGACCTTTCCCGAAATCAATGAAGCTTCATTCACGGTCTGGAAGTGTGGCGTCAATAACAAGAAAGGAGTCATAATTTTTAGACAATATCCGCTATAAAGGCTTCTGATGATAGAAGTACATGAGGTTTTCAAGAACCCTTCTCAGTTTTCATAAAATTATTTTCTCCTGAGGTATTGATCGTCAATAAATTTTGCAAGCAAGTAGGTCTATATGGTGACAGGTACTCTGCAAAGAGAAAAGATGATGCCTGAGAAGAATTTCCAGTAGTCTTATGATTCATCTGATGAACATAAAAAGGAAAACAGAAAACCTAAAAACCTTCAAAACAGCTGGAAAGCGTATTCTGCTGTTGCCAAAGGAAAGCAGACCACCTAAAATTCTGGGTTTCTGTTAATCCTCGTAAGAATGACTTGAAGTTTCTCAACACAGCTAGAAGACTGGCTTCTTTCTTCTGCCTTGCAATACAAACCATTTACATATCTTGCTATCAGAATAACTGTGAGACAAGTACTAGTTATAATGCAAAAATCAAACCGCTCCTGTACTGCACACATGCACACGTATAAACCACGTAATCACAAGCACCCTCAGCCTCTCGTCATTTTAAGCCGGCTGTCTCTCAAATGAAAATGGTTAAGTGCAAAATATCTATTTCTAGAAATGATGATACACTTTCCTGCCTATCTTGCATATTCAGCTAGCAGTGAGATCATTTCCCTTTAAGTATTTTCAACTTTTTACAGGTTCCTGGTTTTGTATTTAAGATTTTATATTATACCTACATCACTAAAACCACTAATATTTACCAATCTATCAGGGAAAGCAAATGGTCACCATTTACATGAAAACTATTTTTCTCTTGTACTATTAGACATAAAAATTTAAGCTGTTACTGGAAAAATACATACATTTATTAAATGTATGCAGCCCCAACCAGCAAGACATGTCTATGCCTACACTTCATTCATGAGCTCCGCCTTGACAAACATGCCTGGTGCCAAGATAAAGCAATGAAACAAAACCATGGAAAGCTTAACTGAAAACATGGAAGAACAGTGAAATAAATTTAAAGGAATAACAAACGGTACAATCTGATAAGCTATACCTGCTAACGAAGTTCAGATGAGCTAGGGCAGTCCTCTTACAGCCAGGGCACCTGCCACCTGGAAAACTCTAAATAGGCTTTATGAGGACAGCTGGAAGGTACTTGGATACCAGGGATAATGTTGTCAGTTTTTACACTTCAAAACAGTGTGGAATATTCAAGAGAAAAAGCAAAAATAAACAAGCCAAAAAACCCAACAGTTAATACCCTTCTCACTTAAAATCCGAAATGTTATGTAAAATTAACAATATTTTATTCATACCTTTAGCATACAGGATAGACACATGCAAGCTTTTCACACCAACAATTCACTTCCAAAACATCAACCAAAAGGCTAAAAAGAATCACTATAAAACCCTTAATGTATCAGGAGAAAAAAGAAAAAAAAAAGAAGAAAAAATCATCACATTTCAACAAATCATCCAGGGACTGTCAACTGCAAGTTTCTAGATAGCTTTAAAATGCAGTCCTACCACACACTACACTAAAGTTATCCAACTTTTGGCAGCAAGGGAGAACATAATCTCAATTATGTCACTACCATGTCATTTTTCTGTCAGCTACTACAGATGGAAAGTACTTCTGACATCTTCCAATATTTCTATGTTTACTGTCAACAAGCTAAGAGTGCAGTTTTCAATATCCACTGAACAATTCCCCCAGATATTTGTACTTTGAAACTCAAATCACAATTCAGCTCAGAAGACTGGACACAGTTAAGATACTACGGCAGGACCATGTGCTATACAAAAAGGCTGAAATACATTTTCATACTGCAAACCTGCATTTTTTAATTGTATCTACTTACTAGAAGCAGCACAGTATGCTTCCCGCTTGCGAGTAAGTCAAAAGTTTTCCTCAGTAGCATCTCTAAGATTTTCACATTGGTTTCTAACACTTGTTCAGATAGATAAATGCTGAAGATAAGGAAGGTATTATGAACGTCAGCGAAGTATAATAAAGGTAATATTGTTCATTCCTACAAACCTTTGATTGACAGGTTTCCCTATTATTTGGAAAAGTATCCCAGATTTTACTTCATTTTAACCACACAACTACTAACAATATTTCAAAACACCACATACACAAGCAATGACCTTTTTTTCCCTTGCTAAATTGTTAGTAAAGTCGTTACACTAAATTCTTAAGCAGTATAAAAGCAATGGGGGAAAAAAAAAATCATAAACCCTTGTGGTCGTACAGAAGCTGTCATTGGGCAGGAGAGAAGGAAGGATAAGCGAGAGGGCAGACTACGCCTTTGGTTTGAGCAACTTCTATAACTTAAGCACATGTACACTGTAAGTATATACATGCGATACTGTGTATAGTGTAATACACATAGATACACACAGTATACCTACCCTGTACAAGTTCACTCTTACATCATTATTCAGATTTTTTTTTGATTAAATATTTCTTAGGTTAAATACTTTCAACAATAAACCTTGAGATAAACCCCATCTGTACAAAAACAATGAGGAAAGCAACACAAAAACGTGAAAAGTATACTTTGTGCAATCAGACTTCCATGGGAGCTCACAGACTTGGGAGAACATCATTCCCTTCCTACTCTACTTTTAAGGCAAAGTACTGTGCATGACAGCCAGCAACACCTTCTGTACATCAAGATGATCACGTACAACAATTTAATCAAACAACCCCGTGTTTTCGTTGGCAAGAGGGTGGTGGTTGTGTTTCCTTTCTGGTTTTTGTGGTTGTGTTTTTTAAACTGGATCCCTTGAGGATGAGTCCATGTATTTTTCAGCGCCAGAAGCAGGAGGTGGCACTGAGAAATACATGTTCCTCTTTCTTCTAATACTCCTGGCCTTTGCAGCATAACCAGCCTCCAATATTGCAACCATAACCGCCAACGTGGCAGGGAGCAAGCTTGGGACTCACCTATCTCATGCCATAGCCAAGAGACCTGCAGAGCTGGGGAGCAGTCAAAATTCTACTGGTGGAACTGTGGAAAAATGAGGAATTCCAGACCACGTGGCTAGTTATTTGTGTTTCAGGAAATCAGAAATTATCGAGAGATACTTGCTGGGCTTTGGAGGGGCTTTTTTTGGCCCATCTTCTTCAAAGGAGGGAAATGTATCTGTCAACATTTTCACTTGCTTCGTGCAGTCCCCAGAGCCATAGAGACAGACCGTGTATGTACCATGCGGCACGCACAGAGCAGCGTAACAGAAACACCATTTCCAGGAGACACAGATCACCGTTTCAAAGATACTTATTTACCAAGACCCATTCCACAGCAAACGAGTCCTTCATCCTGCCAAAACAGCTTGGCAGTCATTCTTCTAATGTCCAGTATGTAAAATATCTAACAATAAAAGTTAACGGGAAGTTACAGAACAATGTCGCTACAGGAAGAAATATCTGTCAGCTCATCCCCAGATGGAAGTCCGGTGCGCTAGAAAACATGACGTTTTCTGGCTGGAGCTTGTACGCTCAAACCAGTGAGCACCACATCTCTCGGTAAGACAGCCTCCATTTATTATTTTTTTTTTTTAATGTTTGCAATCAGAAAAAGACGGCTGGTATGCTAGTTTTCCCTCAAGCTTCAGCAATGCTTTTTTCTTGAACTGTGATGAAGATCTATAAATAAACTTAATGTGTTGTCACAATATCCAAATCAGCACTTTAAGTTTTATTTGTCAACAAATTTGTGACAAGATTTCAGTGCAATGTACATACTCATCCATCCATCTATTAAATCTTTATGGTATGCTATTAAAAATATTTGCTACCATTGTTATTGCAGACAGTCCGACACATACAGTAATCTGACAGATAAACACGTTACTATGGAAACTACCAAAATGAATGCTTTATTTTCTAAACTTGGCCATAACCCCAAACTTTTATTACAGCATCCAAACGTTTCATTCACTTGCTTTATATAATCATAACACAGACCTTTTCTCTTTAAAAAAAATACATAAATATATTACAGGACTTGAATAAATGAGCCTTCTTCTCATACTGAGTTTTCTTCAAAAGAGCATTTTAATAATTTCTACTGATTTCACGAGAAATCCTTTTTCTGGCACTTGAGAACATAGTTAACAACACAGAAACAAAAATCCGCATAAAAGCGTTAGGCACCAAAATAGTATTAAAGATTTGTCACCACTTCTTGAAAATCTAAAACATACATTGACATTACAAAGCTGCATTAAAAGCATTATTCACGTTGCAAAGACAAGCACTCAAAATTACAATTTCATCTCATTACTCATATACACTCATTTTAATTAATCACACTTTCTTTACGATTACTGTTTCAATCACGGCACATGCTCCCCATTTTATTATTTAGAGAGCAGTATTTTACTTCCCCCAAGCTCACTACATATTTTAATCTGGACAGAAAACTGCCAACAACAACTGTCTTCAAAGACAGCTTTCCAAACAGAAAACACTACATTTAACTAACATATTTGAATTTGAAACTAAAGATTAGAGGTTTTTCTGCAGTAAAGTCCTTTTCCATTTCAAATTCCTTAACCATGAATGAAAGAAACACACCAAAACAAATGCACAAAACCCCCCCTCTGACTCCAGGACGTGTTTTTCCCGACAAGATACCTAAAGACACATTAAGATCCTCCCTCTCTCAACTGCTGCACCAGGCACAATAAACCAAACACCCTCTTGGCATGACAGAAACTTGGGGGATGATATGATTCTCTAAGAGTATTTGGGATTCTGGATGGAAGACCATGCATATAGCCCAACAGATCAAAAGAGATGCGGTCTTTCCATTTTTCAGAGTTATGTTCCTCCTCCTATCAACAGCAGCTTAACGAGAGAAGCTGCACCTTGGACTACGACCACCCTGCTGGCACACACCGCCTGGTCTCTGCCCCCTGGTCGCAACCAGGCTGGTGAACTTTTAGTCATCTCACAGCACCTAACCCAAAGGGATGATGCTCTTAATTTGCCTCATAGGAGGCACAGTAACCGTGAAACAGAGGTCTTGTGAGCATTCAGAATTACCCTAACTAGTGGAAAATTAAAATAAAGCTTAATTGATGAGATGCCAGGCTGTCAAATTGCCTTGGCTTAGAAATGGTCTGTAGCTTTTTTAATACAGCAGCAAGACCCAGCAGGTGCAGTTTATCGGACAGTAATCCACATCTGCATGACAGCAGAACGCAGATGAGAAGTAGAGTCTTCTGGGACAGACAGCTCTGCTGAGAGGTTCTCACCGGTCACCTGCAGATGCCTGCTTGTTTTTTCCAAAAAGTGCTGGCCTTGCAATGTTTAGGCCATCTTATTGGACACCTTATGATGCCCTTGGTGGCAGCTGGCTTTATTATGACGTATGTAGGCAAATACCTACAGCTTCAGTAATATACACCATTTGTGGATTTGTTTCAAGATGTAAAACCCTTCTCTCAGCTTTTTAGGATTACACACTGAGTATTTGTTCGAAAGCACTTCATTTGTGTGTTCAGAGAACAAGACTTCCAGAGTTAATAAGAATGTATTTACAATTACAAAATTGCTGGAAGACAACAGAAGCAGTAGAGAGAAAGCTCAAGCCATTTTTTTAAATAAAAGGACCACGGCTTCAGCTTTTACACACCATACCTTCTTCACAAGATCCCTTTTAATCTTGCAGCTTGGAATTTAACAGCGTTCCAGTACGGCTTAAACGTCTCCTTCATTGTAAGCTCACTGTGCTGAGTAAACCGACTTCTAGTTTGTGCATAAAAAAAAAGACTTCCGCTTTTTATGAAAATAAGACTGTTTCTTCGAGAAGACCTGAAAGAATCCTGTCCTGCCAGTTGTGACTATTGTCCATTTCAGAAGAACCATCTGCTAGGAATATTAGCTTGAACGTGATTAGCTCACAACATGAGAAAGGTTGCCTTTGCAATCCCTTCCTTAGGCAGCTACCTTTGCGCTTATCTGTTGTTTCACCCATTCACTCCCACATACTCCAAACAAGACTAGAAACATGCCCACACACACAGACACAGCTTTCCTGAAAGAAACAGACCCGTCCTTGACAAAGATTTGAAACAGAGCTGTCATTAATACTAGCACTGAACGTGACTGAGTTGTACAATTCTTAGCTGGAAGCCAAGAAATACATACTGCAGCAACACAGGGCAGAAGAGCCCGAGACAAGTTGGAACATCTGACAAACTAAGCACTATTTTCTCCCGTCTGATGCTGAATGCACCACTGGCTCAGGTTGCAGTCAGGGTCCTTCAAGAGGCAATACAATACATCATGAATACTGACAAACTTCAGAAACTAAGCGATGGCTATGCTGTGCCTCCCATCCCACGTTCCTGAAGTCCTCATACACACACCCTGCAGGGTAAATGTTACGGATGTCTGGCTTTTTTTGGACTTGCCAAATTGCTCCTTTCCTTCAAAGCCCTGTCCAAGCAAACTGCCGACTGGCGCACCTTGGCTCTGGATGGATTAAAGCTGTAAGTCAGCTTTGGCTCCTGCTTTTGCGGGAAGGGCCACACAGACAGGAAGGAAGAGAGAGAAGGACTTCTCCCCAGACTGCTCTCTCCTATCAGGAGCACTGCTAAGTGCTGCCCTGTCTCCTTTTCCACTACAGAATATGCGTTTTATTTCTGTTAGGGGAGAAGCCAGACCCAGCTTCTACTTAATGTGATGCACTCCATAAAACCCACGCCTCTCTCATAGCTCTTCTGAAATGATTTAGGCATGGTCAGACCTAGTCCAAACCTCCTGAAATTCAAGGTGAAACCTGAGTTTCCAGGGAAATCTCTATGCTTTTGTGCAGCTTGCTGCAAAACACAACAAGCCTCTGGGAATGGGAAGGGACTGCAATCCTGTTTCTATGTTATTGATTGCTCCTGAAAGAGCTTCCCAATAGTCTGGTTGATGCATGTCCTGGGAACTTAGCCCTCTGTCACCTCCTCAAGATTTATCAGACAATATTGCCCCAACAACACTGCGTTAGGCACCCCAAGGTAGTTCAAACACCTACACTAGAACGTCAGGAGAAAGCATCAGTGACACAACTCAACCCTCTGGATACGGAACCTACATGAAGGCGAAGCAGAACTGCTGACCTACTGATAGGGTAGTTCCACAGCTTCTGCATATGCCATTGGTAAACAGAGACTGCTGAAAGCCTGTCCAACATTAATTTTCTTCCAAAGTAAGAAGTAAGTTTAAGAAATAAGTGTTGTTTCTTTCAATAGTGGCACAAAAATAGATGCAAGTAAAGATGACTTGACTGAAAGCCAGCTCGGGGTTGATTAGGATAACACTTGCAAGTTGTTAAGCAATGCCACTAACCCAGCTCAGTGACAGCTCATTTTTGTAACACTCAGCTTTTATACTTGTCACTTGTACACTTAAAGATGTACAGCGAGACAGAGGGGGATTTCTGACAGCTGTGTTCCAGTCTATGGACTGTCACTGCTTACAATTCAACATCTACTGTAAAGTTGTCGCTATGAATCATTTAGAATGCAATAATTACGAGTGAAAAGGCATGGAAAGTTTACTGCTTTCACCTCTAAACACACCATTCTACATAAGCAGAATCTTTCCTCTCTAATTAATGACGAGGGTGATGGATTAAGTCACTTCAAATACTGGATTACCATATCCCATTTAAATTTCTATTAGTACATTGATTCTTGTTGTGTCTTTTTTAATATCCTTGTGGAAATACTGTAATTATGTTGCTTTTTATGTTTACAGATAATCTGCATTCTCAATTAGAGGTATTCAGAGACTGACAAATACATTATTAGTAAGACAAAGGTGATGGTACCCATGCAGGTACTCTACAGCAAAAAAGTAGCACTACTCTTCACTTCCATCATAATAGCTCATGGCACTTACTGGAAAGAGGTTTTAGTAGTCTGCTAGATTGGAAGTTACAGAGGTTTAAAAAAACATTTCTCATTAGTCCACCACAACACACATAGTTTCAGCAGAAATAAATGAAAACATTTTGTTAAATCTCCACAACAAAGCAAATAATTACTCCAGATTTTTTTTGTTTTCAAATAGGCATATTGACATGGCAATACATATCACTATCTAATACAACAAGAAATATTTAGAACATTGGAAAAAACCAAAAGTCAGACAAATTAAGTTTGAATTTAGTGGACTGGAATATAAGTTTCATTCCAGAGCATATACACTTATTTGGAACAGCCTGTATAGTATTTCAAGTCGGTGGATATACTAACACAAAACCCCACAAACTACATACTAAGTTACCAAACGTTCAGTTGCAACTGCCCATGAGAAAAAGTGGGGGTTTTGCAATTATTTATGCAAGTCTTTGTTCAGTGAATTAACAGCCCTCATCTACTAAACAATGTTTTCCTAAAACCAAAATCTTTTAAATGAGACTGTTCAGTGATTCTTGTTTAGTGGAATTGTTGTAATTTAAGTCCCTGTGTCACCAAGCAGAGAAGAGGTATCACTGAAGGACACGTTTTTAAATTCTACAGGAGGCTTTTTTTTTTTTTTCTCCTCCCTTTTAAACAACCAATCAAAAACTTAAGGCTAAATTAGATTAACTCTGCTTTTTCTTGTTTTGTTCCTTTGTGGCAGAAGCCTTCTAGAATTTCAGTAATGTCACAAGAGAAACATGCAGTCATTTTCCAATAAAAGTGTGCCAGTGTCCCCAAACATTACAGACACTTCCATAATTTTGTAAAAAGTATCATAATCAAATATTCTTCTGAGATCACGTAGAATATGCATAGTAACAGACTCAATATTTCTTTCACCAGGCTTTAAAGTAGAAATCACCTCATATATTCAATATAACTTGTTTCTCAAAACTGAGAGCAAGAAGAAGCAGTGTTGCTTTTGGAATTTCTGTGCAGAAACCTCCTCTCTTTGCAACAGGCACAGCACGTAGAATTCAATAAGTTGCATGTAAAAAAAAAAAAAGAAGTCATTTCAAGTGGTCAAATGCAACAGAGTACTTCAAAATAGAAGTCCAGTATTGCATAGTATTGTGCTGACAAAAAAGTGTCAAAATGGTGACTTCATACTTGCAAGTTCCGGACTTTTTCATTTAAATTTGAATGGTGGTAGCAGGGACATGTGCTTATGTATTTTCTTTTAGCCTAGATTAACTTACAAGTTGTTAATGTTCAAATAAAATCTATTGTTCTAATATTTAATGTTTTTCTTTACAAACTATCTAATTAGCAAAAAATGCAACCGATTAAAGATATTTCACAAGACATAATCAATTTTGAGAAAATTCCAACACATACTTCAAAAGCAATGTATGATCGCTTTTCTGCACCTGACAGTATAGGTAAAATGGGTTGTTTTATTCACAATATGCCAGATTCTTGCCTAATAGTTGTTTAAAAATGCAGTAATTCAATTACANTTTTTTTTTTATTTTCAATATCATGTAGCTATTTATATGATTAGAAGGTCAAAGTGAAGTCTTCCAAACACATTTTGAGTAAGGACTGCCATGTGACAAACCCATCACTGAATGGCATTTTTATTTCGAATTATTGCAAAGTTATCAACTCAGCTGAACCGTAACCCCGAAGTGCTTTTAAAAGGATGACAATGATTTATCCTCAGGACAAAACTGAGGATCAGCGGTTTAACATACATACGTATTTATGATGAGAGGAACAGCCTCAGACACAATTTTTGTCTATTGTCAACACTAAACATGTTACAAAAGCAGCCGCACTAGTTATATTAATCTTGTTTCAATCCTATTAGAGATTCAAAGTATCTTCCTTCTTCCATATGCTGAACCTAAACTCCTTAAGGATAGGATGTTAATTTACAAGGAAAAACAAACGCCTATATTTCAGAAATTTCTACTCCGTCTTCTTCTTGTGAACTTCCCATAGATTTACAGTCTTAACTGCATTCGGGAGTCAACGTTACAGTTTCTACAGGTTACTTTCAAGTTCACTGCAAGTACTAAATCACGGCTTATGTCTTTTGGATGCACAGAAGCACACGATCTGTCCTGTGAATGACCGCTCTGGAAATTACAAACTCGAAAACTTGTAGCTTCTGTCAAGGTTCAGCTTTCATGAACTCCCCTTTAGTAAATTACATTGCTAAAAATACTTGGAGTGAGACGAGAACCTCTGCTCCATCTGCATTTGAGACTTGATCCTAATGTTTTCGTACAGTAGAGAGAATCTATCTTTTAAAACAATTGTTTCAGCCAGAGTTAAGAGTTTAAAAGCAAGCTTACAAGTAAGTATCTTTCACAAATGAAAAAAGAATCGCAGAGCATCAATTCTCTTGTAGGTCAAGTGACTTCTGATAAAAGAGGTCCTTAATATGTTTACTTCAGTTTTCTCTTCCACATATCAGAGACATTTTATATTAGTTTCGCTGAAGAAAATGTACAAGACTCAGGCTTCGTTATGGCAAAAGTCAAACACTAAGATAACTGAAATCAATTCAGAAGCCACCAAAACACTACAGAAACTAAGTACTTCAGATCCTGGTATTTCGTCTGTTTGAATTGGAAAAATAATTTAGAAAGTACAGAGAAACATATGAGGCCAAAGACTTCCAAAAAAGTCTGTGACCTCCAAAGATAGCTTAGACTTGGCACTTACCCCTCAGAGCAGGCAGCAGAGACCTCTCTTTCTTGTCATCACATTTATTACATTCACTAAAGTACAGAAGTAAAAAGACGTCCACAAGCACCCACATCAGAGAAGTGGCTAGAACCACCTTGCAGTAGACAAATCTCCTCATTGCTTTACTTGGTTTCTAGCTCAAATGCTGAGGAAAGACAGCAGTTGCCGAGGTGTATCAAACTCCCACAGTTAAAATCCAACATGGAAGCAAAGACAAGCATTCCACTGCAAGCAAAGAAAAAGATGTCTGAATTAGCTAACAAGTACACACAGTTTGAACTGAAAAACTTTGAGGAAAGTGCAGTGTGGAGATGTTTAAAGTATCTGTTTCTTTCCATATATGCAGGTACTTTGTTTTCTGCCATCCTTCTATGAAGACCAACCATTTTGACTTGCATGTGTCATGGACAGTCTACCTAACTTGCTGCCTTCATTTAGAAACATGCATTTTATATATGTTATTACATATGTAATATGTATGAAATTAATGTACATTAATATATAGATATTACATGCAATATAACAAATTTTCATAAAGATTACACAAAAAGACAACAAAGCAGTGTTAACAGGCAGTTCTGATATTAATCATTTTATTGAACATTAGACAGATATATTAACACAAAGAACAAAACCGAAATTTCCATTTTCCTCAAATAATGTGTTTACAATGCTATTTTAAACATGGCCTCTGAACACTAAAAGCAAATTAATTTTTATCTTGCAGAAAAATTTTGAACACCATCTTACTACCATCAAAAATGCCTTGCAAAAGAATGCTTCAGTCACCCACCTACATATTTAGGCTCTTGCCTGCAACAGTACGTTTGGTCAACAAAAGCTAAGTGTGAGGGCCTCCATATCTACTCTCAACGCAGATTTGTAAGTTAGATGATTGTATATAAAACCTGACACTTACCGTTATAAGCTGCATTCCATGTCAAGATTGGGAGTTCTGCTTTGGCCATGCTCCCAAAGCACTATCTTAGCACTGAACCCCCGGATAACTTTCCAAGTGCCTATAAAAGAAAACAAACAGAAGAAAGTCCTTATCACTTGACTGTCTTTTCTAGTACATAAAGAAGTTTCTTATAATTAAAAAAGCTCTCGTAAGTTTTGCCCACGTTTTAACCTACCTATCTTAATTAAATGTAATTTTATACCTAACACTTTTCTATCTTAGTTCTGAAAAACCTTCAGCTTTTCAACGCAGCAGTATCACAACTGGTAATCTCCCTGGTTTAACTCGCTCCTGGCCCACCCTTCTTTACACATCGTTGCACTCTTGCCACACTACCTCACCCTACCACGTTGCTTTCCAGTAAAATGGATTTCTGTCCCTCCCAAATGCAGGGAGACGAGAATCAGACAACTAGTCCAGTTTATCTCCTTGTTTAAACAGCGGCATACCAGGTGAAAAACAGTGCTGAGGGAGCCTCCATAAGAGGTCATTTTCATTTTAAATAGTTCCCAAATATAAGAAATGTACATTACATTTTAGTTACAGTTAATTTGAACCAGAGATGGAAGAGATGGAATGATTTAAATACCATTTTTCAAGTTATTCTTGAAGCGCTATTTTACTATGTAATCATTAATAAAGTTTTCCATCTGTCTTAAATATAAACACAACTAATAGCTCTTTTCCTTGCTGAAGTGATTCACAGCCAGTTGATTTAAAATTTCAAGGGCTCAGGAATCCTTGTTTCAGGTTAGCACAATTCATTTTCATGCTAGTCAACAGGAACAGTTTAATTATAGGAAGAAAATTACAAAGAAAAAACAAATTAACAGAGATCTTTATTAGAAAAGAGAGAGGAGAAAAGAGCTGAAGTGTTAATTCTCCCCACGCAGTCTCTGTCACCATGGTGGCTGTAATTGGCTTTTGTAGTGGTGGGTACAATAGTTATTTGTTCAGCACCAGCTGAGATACAAAGGCACTTCCTCCCCAAGCTCTTAATAATACAGAAGAATTTTTTTCTTCTTCAGTTCTTGTTTTAATATAAGCGAGTAAACCTCAGAAGTCTAGCAGCCATCGATGGATGATCGGAAAAATCTTCTATTTGCAGTGCTGTGCAGTTTTTAAACAAATAGTCTGTCCACGAACCACTGCAGTCTGCTACGATGCCTTAGCTAGCTGTGCAGCTTCCGGGTGTTTGAATAAAGGCGGCGCAACAGGCTATTATAAAGTTAGCAGCAACGATGGCAAACTTGTTTTTTACAAAATAGTTAACATGCAGATTCAATATTCCTCCCCTTTCTTAAAAAAATAAAACCCGCTTTAATCTTTTAAAGTCCAGGTAATTCAGGGTACTTCCACTCCCATGCATGCACAGCGTCTCACTACGGGGGACAGGCGGCACAGCCTGCTGCGAAACGCCTTTGGCCTCAAGCTCTAACCATTAATCTCGTCCTGGGTTGCTTTGCTACAAATGTGAGGATTACTAGTGGCAAAGAACCAAGCCTCCTACTCTTCATGTCCTATAAATACCATTTTTTTTAAGGCAGAAATTAGAGAAAGTATTTCATTGCCCAGAGAAAAACCACCAGCAGCTACTGTAACTTGTCCTAGCCCGGTATTCTGCAAACACACACATAAATGCCTGTAGGAAATCTGACCTGTTGGTAAGTATGAGGCAGCTGGGGAGGACTCCATTTTTTCGTGGAATGCAAGTTTCAAATTCACGCTACAAGAGCTACCTATTTGAGGTGGGAGGGAGCTTTCAAAGACACACGGCAGAGACTCGGTCCCACCGCTGAATCCGGCGGGTGCCTCACCGATGAGGTGGCTCGCTTCTTGGAGGGACCTCCTGGGAACACCACGTTTCGTTCATGTGGGATGAGGAATTAAGATCAAATGGTTGAAGAGGGACCACTTGTTTTCTGCATGGTCTTTAGGTGAAAGCCACCGTCCCTGCTGCAGACAGGGCTGACCAGCTCAGCCCTTTCTCTGAGCTCACATGAAGCCAGGTGGAAACCAGAACCAGGTACTACCTGTAACATTGCAGGTGCTGCTCAGTTTAAATTGCTCCCACACGTGCCCGAGAGCTCCCGGGCTCCACCTAACCTCACCCCAAATAATCCTCAAATTAGCTTATACTTCAAATAAGGTTTATTTGAACAAATAAAATAAGCAAAAATCCATGCCTATTGAATTCCAAATGGATACATGTACCTCACCAAGATAGGCTAATTGACCTTTTTTCTTCAGTCAAATGTTTGAGTTGAATTTGAAAAAAAAAAAGTTTCAGACAGAATGATTTTTTTAATAAAATGAAAGTTTATGATTTGGATTTTTTTTTCCACCTAGCTCTGTTTCAAGACAGAAGTATCTCCCACCTCCTTTTCTTCCCCCTCCCTGAACCTCCCATTTGCACAAAAAAAATTCATAATCATTTTGACTGGCCAAGACAGCATTTTTCAGCAAGTATTAGAAATAAAAAATATATATGCAAAGCTAGGGCTAGGCAAACAGGAGCAAGGTTCTCCTTCTCCAATTTGAGGTAACATAAAACACAGAAGAAAAAAAATTCATCAAGGTCCAGACCACCTCACACTCATCTCAGGACACTTCTGCCAAAATCTCCATGTTCTTCTCAATACACTTGTGGATTTTGAATGCTTTTCAGTCCCCATAAATGCTTTATATTACAATTCCTTAAGAGATTAATTAAATTAATGTCTTAAAAAAATATTAGATGCAAAGGTTTACACCAAGAACTAGACACAACGGCTGCTAACCCAAAAAACAAAAATAAAACAGCAGCGTGCCTTTGGCTGCCTTTCCAAGATTTCTTAGCAGTAAATAAGAAACTTAGGCAAAGACTTGTGGCTATAAGAATCATGCTAAACATTTTCTCCACCTTCCTCCCAAGTACAGACACCACTGACCTGCTCACTCTGCACTTGGGGCACAAGCCACTCACAGACGAAAGCATGGTTTGAACGTGTATTACTCAATCCCTACCACACAAGGAAAACATCAGCGCTACGTAAGAGGACCACTGAATTTTCAAGCACTCAAAAAAACCCGCAAACAAACAAACAAACAAAACCCCCACACCCCACAAAGAGCCGGAACTGGGGAGCGTAAGGTAATTCCCAAAGCACGTGGGCATTACGACCTTGTCACCCGCATTTTCCCCCAAGCCTTCGGCACTCAGCCACCCTCACCACCCAGCCTTTCCACTAATGCACCCTGGTTTCAGTCTCCCAACTGGGGCTCCTCCACCACTCTGCTGCTTCCTTCCCACCTTTCCCTAAGCCCATCTCCCAGCCACCTTTGGCCTCAGCTCTCCCGCCCCACCACTGCCGCAATGGAAAGAAAGGCAGTTTTTTCTTGTAGGGGGTCTCCTTCTCCTCCTATTTCCCAAAGCCCATTACCAGTTTTTAACGTTTCCTTGTTCAGCTATTTCGGATGGCAGGCAGGCAGCACCCTCAGCGCTCTTCTCCACCCTTTTTCCCTCCACCCCCAGCCTCCTTTTGTACGAAGCCGATTCTCTCTTTGCCTCCACGTACCCATTTCTCTGCAAGGGCCAGGCTCTTCTGCTCAGCTCAGTCTCTTCCCCCTCAGCCCGGCTCTCCTCCTGCCTGCGCTCAAATACACGGGACCCTTCCACAGTTCTGTCCAGGCTGACCACAGCCTGGAGCAACGCCTGCAAAGGACGTCCGGCAGGCACTGCTGGCATGTGGGATGCAAACAGCCAAGACACAGTCTGGTCACCAACAGCCACGAGCGGCAGGAACCCCTCAACGTACAGAGTAACAAGGTTTTCAGGAAGAGGAGGAAGGTAAATAGAAGTGGTAGCTCAAAACCCCAGCATAAGAATAAAGCTAATTTAAAAACAGTGTCTAGCAGCAAAGCAGCGAGGGAAATTCCTGCCCCAAAAAACTGCAGTTTGGCAGTGTTATATGCAATAAAACCAGGGTTTTATAATAGAAAACAGTATGCAAATTTAGAAATCATCTGCTTTTCCTAAAACTGCCACAGTAAAATGCTGTGGTAAGAGAATGTTATGGAGGTTGCAAATCCAAGCTCTGAAAAACTGGCAGAATTAAAGATAGCTGCAAAACCTTGACCTGCCTTCCTCATGTACTAAAAAAAAAAAAAATCCCCTCTGCAGAACCCATTTTCGCTGAGCGCACACAGCAGATCAGATTTGGTAAAACGAAGCAATTGTTCAGTATTTCTTCTTGTAACTTACCACGCAGCCCCATGCCCTATTTATTTCATACCAGCCAAGCCATGCACAGAATGAACAATATTTCATTTTCTCAGGGGCTCAAAGCCATGGCATTCATCACTACTCTATCCAGTTGCCTCAAAAGCTTTTAATTCACAATATCTCTGTGAGATAAAAAAAAAAAATATTATCCCCTCTGTAGGAACAACGGGAGCACAGACTGAGGCCAAGACTTCGAAAAGCATTCACCAGTTTTGCTCTCCTGGTGATGTTCCTGGAGTCACACTCTTCGAAGTTTGACCCGTAGCCCACGTTAGTGCGTCGATTCAACAAAAGTCCCAATTCTTGAGCCAGTATTTTCCTGCCAGTGCTGAAAAGGGACCAGCCCCTAGGTCTCACTTGCCTGGATCCCTCAAAGCCATCCCTCCCCTCCAACACTGCTCTAGCAGGATCAGCATCCACCCTGCAAGAGTCAGCGCCAGTCTGTCCCTGGGCATGCTCGTCAACACTTACACAAGAGAGAGAAAGAGACAGATGAAAGCTGCCTAAGTGACAGAGTGGCCTGTTAAGCGATAAGCATAATCTTCCTGCCTTGACTTAATGGACTAGGGGTATTAAAACCGCAAATAGGCTGCACGTAAAAATTTCATTTAAGATGTTAACTGAAAGCTTCTAGCCAGAGTAACACCTTTCTGAGGCACTGAACAAGGTTTTTTGTAACACGCCTGTTGATGACCTTGACCTGGGCTCCTCTGAGGAGCATCCACCTGTTTCACAGACCAATGGTTTCCTCCAACTGCTTTTTGTCTTCACACTTTCTTAGTGAAACTTGTGGCAATTTGAGGCTCTGCTGTGGGCTTAAGAGACATAAATTGCAGCAACTCAGGGGTGGGGGTAAGACAAGTCCAACAAAGCAGCACTTCAAGCACTACACACAAAAGCTATATTCAGAAGAAACTTAACAGAACTTTATCTCCACACATTTTCAGACGACCACTTTCTGTACAACAGTACGGGCACATCCTTGAACGGCCCCTTAATCTGTTGCCACTCTCAAGACTCAATATGAATTAAGTGTCCTAATCCTTGTGCAAGACAGAAATAAACTGTTTACAAAAATTCCTCCAATGAAAATCAGAATTGCCCGATTTATCCCTCAGCACTTTTACTGATGTAATATAGGAGCACAGGTAGAGAGTCCCGGAGTCTACCTACATCCTAGAACTGTGATTACATCTTCCAAATTAATATCAAAACTACTCTGACCTCAATCTGATCTCTCAAACCTGTGAGACTGCAACCTGTGCAAAGCAGCTCCTGTTAGCCATCTACACTCCCAGGAACACCAAAATGACTAATGACACCTAGATGCTTAGATAAGAAAGGATACAAACTGCAAATTATTATTATGAAAGTATTGTTTCAAAACAAAACAGTCAATTTCTTATGGAATGAAATCTGAAATAGAGCTGAACATCCTTTTTCAAGTCAACATTGATCTTAATGTTAGCCATAAAAGCTTAATGAAGTGCCTACAGGAGCTAGGGCCTGATAAAAATGCAGCTTAATCTACCGTGTATTACAGGAACATGCACAGGACGTGAGAAGGAACTCTACACCTCCTTCCTTTGCCAGATGTGGCCACATCTGCATGCATCTACAGCGTGCTGCGGTGCAGCATCAGGCAGCGGTTGCCTAGCAACTGGGGGGACTGCTCCCCTGGGTACCCGGCTCCCCCGAAAGCCCCCGGAGCTGCCCAGCCGCTCCCCGCTTTCCCACCAGTCACCAGATGCAGCACGTGTAACCCATGACACCAGCCTGCCTTCCCAGATTGCAGGGAGGTTTTGGGCTTGCCCTTGGGGAGGGGAAGGGATTTGTTTCCTCCGCTGCCCGGTGGTTCCCGGCTCCTTCAGCCTCCCCGGGACCTGAGCCCGCAGGCGGCCGACAGCCACATGGGACCGGCTGGCAGCGGAGGGGATGCGCTGGGCAATACCTAGCTGGGTAATGAAACACGCAGGAATCCCACCGGCACCCTGAAGCCTGTCTCGCAGGAGAAGGAAAAGGAGGCCTGCTTCTGCCTCCTGGTCAGTACACACTTAAGACAAATTTTGCTATATGCTAGAAGAGCTTTAACCAACAGGACGATGATAGCAGCAGAGAAAACACAGCAAAATACGCCCCAGCGATACCTGCGCTGCCACTACAGTGGCTCGCTTTCCCAGAGGACAGGGGATAGAGCTGTGTTTCTGAAGCACATCACGGTTCTTACTGCAGTTAAGTAGCACACGTCACGCGCGCAGTGCTTCACAGTCGAAACGCAAAATCAAAATGCCTATTCCTGATAATCTGTTATTTGTACAGGTGTTTTATAGTACAGATTTGATTAAATATCACTGTATACAGCTGCACATTTCCACAGAGACTATTTCCCCAATACCTCTGCATAGCACCGAACTACAAACAGAACCCCTCCTCTTCCTCTCCTCCTTTACGTCCCTCTAAACTAACAGTATTGAGGGGAAAAAATATGCAGGGGGGGCAGAAAACTGCCTTGGTTGACCTTTTGGGGTACATATCCATTACTGTATACAGCCTTCAGAAGGCAAGCACATTAGAAAGATGAGTGAGTGGATGGAGTTACATTACTGTTATGACTCCAGCGGTAATTTCCTGCCTTTTCATTATTTAACTGAGGCGTGCTGCATTTTCTAGTGAATCTGTTATTTGTCATGTAGACCATTCTTTTAACGTATGCGACTTAACACCTCAGTCAGCACTGAAATTTATCTTGTTTGACAACTCTGTATGTTAGCAAGCATCTCAATTCACCGCCTTTCAAATGTTCCTCTCATACATACTTGAAAGAATTTAGGCTAAAGGCAAAGAAATAGAAACCTCAGGATGGCCACAGATACTGTTATACTATTGACCATGAGAGTACTGTATATGAGAATACCAGATCATTTTATGAACCGGTTAATGCAGACATATTAAACTACTGCTGTTGACAAATCCTTCTTAGAATGCCACATTTGACACTCAAGTGATGTACGTATTAATGAACACTGAGCTCGTGATAGTAGCAGAATACTTAATTTTTAAAAAATGAATGCAACTCTGTAGTAAAAGCATCCGTAAGGCCCTCCAGCAAAGTAGCGTTTCAACCTTTCAGAACTGATCTATAGTACACATCTGCTCTGTCAGAGCCATTTGGATCAGACTTCTGCAAAAGATGGGTAGGTCAGCTGAAGAGTGATCAGAAAGAAGTTTGCTAGAAGAAATTCCCGAGCAGAAATAAGAGCTATCACAAATAGCTTTTCCACACCTAAGGAAGGCAGACTAGAGTTCAGCTCATCTGAAATCTAAAGTTTCCAGCCTTCACCTCTAATGAATCAAACGATGAATGCAAATGTTTCTCGTAGCTTTCCTGCAATTCACTGAAGCTGCAGGAGTAAAAACAGACAACAACAACATTTAAGCTCCAGTCACAGAAAGATTTGGCATGATTATTTTTGTCAATCTCTGCTGCGGAATCAGAGTCCAATGCAGGCAGTACTGCACCGAGTGGCAATTAGCCAGCGTGAACTGACAAAACTCTATTAAAACATAACTGCATCCACGCATACTAGCACCAGGATATCATGGAATACGATCTAACAAGCTAAAGCCCACTCCTTAAGCTTCGGGTAAAATGTGCTACATTGCATTATAAATTAAACTTATCAGAGTTGCTATGAGAGCCATTATCATTAAAAAACTGAAGAGGCGAGCTTGCTTTAAGAACTATTAAGGTTTGCAACCCTATCTTTCTAAAGCATACCTTAATTTTAAAATAAACACGTTCAAAATATATTTCGCCTACAAAAATCTTATGACTAGATTGATCTAACCAAACCTTAATATATACTATACTCTCCAAAAACCATGAATCATCATTTAATACCATAAGCAGTTTATTAATCCATGTACAGCTATCTGAAGAACTTAGAATGCTAGAACTGTCAGCCTCTGAGATCAATACAGGAAGCTCTTTCACATTTAGTAAGAAGGGAAAAAAAAAAAAAAAATCTGGTATCTCTAGTTAGAGCTACCCAGTGTTTTGTGTTTTAAGAATTAGTTTCTCCCCCTCTCTCCTTTCCTGAAATAGCCTGCTTGACATTTAAAAATAGACCTATTCTTCGTTTTAAAATGCATTTCCATGACTCAGAAATTAAAGTGGAAAAGACTTATTAATTCATCTAACCAAACTTCTTTGTAATAAAAGTCTACCCTTTATTTTGCGTTGCTTTGTTCAGGCTAGAGTCAGGCAATGACTAACACCGGTTTCTCCCAGAATCGATACCTCAAAGCACCACATCCCCAATATCCAGACAAGAAAAGCTTTTCGTGTTCAGGGCCACCTCACTGTAAGCCACTTAGCTTGCAAATGATGTCAAATTTGTGAGGAATTTATCTGGGTTTACTCCCTTCTTTAAAGTCCGTGCCTTCAGACACTAACCTTGTACTGAACAGGCTGTTTCTACCAATGTGTTGGCACAAAGCACTAAAAACATAAAGCCAACTAAACCCAAAAAGATCCTAAAAGAATATGGGCATAAACTCAATACCCAAATATCAGAAGACAAACCCAGGTGCTATAATGTATTGGAAGCTCACAGAAGAAATGCAAAGTCCTCCTCTCATTCCTTTTTCCACGTTCTTTCCCCAACATGCAGCCCAGCTAATAACAGATACAAACAAATCAGATGACTTCGGTCACCATCCTTACAGGTCTCTCCTTGCCTTGACAGTCAGACCTGGCATCTCCCCTCTCTCTAACCCACCCCGACCACTCCACCGGGCGATAGGCAGGTATCCCCTTGCAAGCTGCTGCACAACCTCATCACAGCTAATTAGCAGACTAACCTGACTATATTTATCCTGTTTTCAGATGGTGGGTGCTCTCCCACATACCAGTGAAATTAAAAAGTAACAAGTACTTGAGTGGTATTGACAACTTGACAGATACCACCCAGGACCAGTTTTCTGGCTCTTCAAACAAGAACAAAATGCTGGAGCAAGTCAGGCAGCAACGCAACAACCAGGGGAAAAGCTACGGGACAAGTAGCCGAGGAAGAACACAGCCCAAGCAGCTGCAGCCACGTACCAGAGGATTACCCCACAAACCTTTGACAAACGTGTGGCTTGTCAGCACAGACGCCACGCATCCCACGGAGACACAGGACCAGCTGCCCAGCCACCCCGGCCGTGCTGACGCACTCATTATCAACATTACACTAACACTGAAAAACAACTAAACATTCACATCGCGCCAATCCCACTGATCAAATGGACGAAGGTAACACCACAAACCCAAAACTTTAAACAGCTGGAACCAGAGCATCACCAAAGAAATAACCACTGCCTTCTGTCAGACAGTCTCCTGCACGAGTCCTGTTTGTAAGAGCGACTCCTTACTACGCTGCGTTGCCAAAAAGGGCAGTGACCTTATGGATGTAGGCATGTCTGCATGCAGGTCAAAGCCATAGCATAACCCTGCGCTCAGCACCGTGCAGTCCTAGTGCAGAAGAGTAGGAGCACAGTGCTCATCAGTAGTCGCTGACTCAAACCTGAAGATCAGTCAAGCAAATAGCAACAGTAAGGCATTCCGGCTGACAGGAGCTGGGAGGGCATACCCGCCAAGGAACGGCTGTGGCCGCGTCAATGGAAAACATGTATTTCACCTATTTTGTGAAGAGGACGACCTGTTGATTCTTTCTTCTACGTACCAAGGCCAAAGGAACTCATTTATAACGCTGGGAAATCAGAAGTCCCTCACTTCTTCCAATCCAACAGACAACAGCCTTGAAAAAAGCAAAGTTTGTGAATACTAAAAAGGCCATTTTTTCACAACCAGTAAGTTGTCACATCATACTTACTCTAACTTAAAACTGATCATCACAAAAGTAGTAGAATATGCACCGTCCAATCTTTTTTTTAACTCATCTCAAAGGTTTTGAAGAAACCAGGTTTGTTAAAAGTACACAGATCTCACTAGACTGGATTTAAAAAAAAAAAAAAAAACCAAAACCCACACAGCCCCCAAACAAACCACGTTTTCCCATGTTCACAGAAGTGATATACAGCCAAATGGAACTCAATTCTCCCATATTTTCAGGAAAAGTATTCTCTTTAATTCACCTGCTAACGTACAAAACCCAGCAGAGTTGTGTCTTACATAGAAAAATATTACAGGGTTTCCTAGTTTCTTATTTCCAAGTGATTCTGCTTTTCTTCTCTGGCCTTAATTCTTCTGTCATCTGACAGTGGGGTTAGGTAGTCCTCGACTGTATTTTGCCTCAACCCAAAACAACTGCACTTAACGTTACAAGCAAAGTAACGCAACCTGACTCTGCACATTCCCAAATCCCAAGTGGTCATAAGCTTTTGCTACGGCTGATAAGGAATGTTTTTACAACTTATTCTCCCCTAGGAACAGGGTTCTTGGGGGTACGGATGGTGGGAACAAATGTCACCGCTCTTCTTCGTGAACGTTCAGGAAGAATCATAGCTTTTTCTGGGGTAGGCGGGAGGCAGGTGTTAACAGACATAAACCCCAGAACCATGTAGGCTTATGTCCTCCCCTTCAGTCTTTCTTTGCGCCTGAAAGGCACAGTTGTTTACACTCGTATTTTCTTAAAGCTCATCCGCAGTCAAACAAGAGGCTGCGAGCCTGGCTTTCCACCCTGTTTTACCAGCGTCAGCATCTCCTGATAGCGCACACTCATCTTAGGGAACTTGCAAACACTAATCACTCGTGTATGAGCACAAAGATAGGAAGGTACAGCACGTTATGTTTCTTAGAATACTGCTTCAGTGAATAAATCACTTCTAAACCTCCAAAAAAACTAATCCCAGGGGAATCCAAATTTATGCCATATTACACACTCTCAGTTTAATGCCATCCAAACCCACTTTTGATAAACAACAAAAATCCCGAAGTGTTTGCAGTAACAGATCTAAAAAATTACCAAAAGATAAAGAACCACTTTTCAAGTTATACCAAATGTTGTAACTGTCCTCATTAGCCTTAGCACCACTGCATGGTTTTACTGATGAACGCAGAACATCAAGATCACCGGTAATCAGACGCGCTATCAACCAAGGGCACAACAGAGGAAAATTTAAAAAAAAAAAAAAAAAAAAAAAGACTCCTTGAAAAACAATACAAGCTTTAAGGCCTCTTTTGTTTCCTCAAAGTCCACTAGCCATCGAGCAGTTAAAATAATCTTTGCCTCTTGCTTTTCTCTGCATAATTCTGAGCATGTCTTAATCTCTCATTAATCTTTCTCTTACTATTTCCAGTCACCCAGGAGCACCCAAAGAAATATTCAGCCCCTTTGCAACAAAGAAGAAATAATCGCAGCTCTAGCAGTTATCTTTTTCCTTACTGTTTCGGATTGCTAAAATTTCTTATCAAAAACTGTAAAATAAACTTTATTTTCTGTTAGCTCGGAAGAAGTTTTTACCCGATTCTTGGAAAAACAGTTGGCATCCTAACTTTGTAGCGTTCTGAAGAAAAACCCTAGCTTCAAAACCGCGGTGCCAGATCTCATTCACACCGGGTTTCGACTGTTTACATCCACGCGAAACGAATATAAGCGGCCAGCAACATCCCAACGGCGACTCGCCCTCGGTGCACCCCGTTCTGCTGTGAGCGGAGACACGGCCTAGGGAGACGCGGGAACAAAGCGGGCTGAGGGACTTCCAGAGAGCCTGGAAACCTGCGGCTGCGATGGACAGCCCCAAACGCTGCTCCATCTCTCCCGTGAATACGCTCTAGCCGTAGTCTTCCAGTGACATTTAGATCTTCTGCCGTAACCTCGGAAAGCGCAGACAACGTTCGTCTCGTCTAGCCTCCCAGTTAGGGAGAGAGCTGCATGCCAGGGCTGGGATGGAACCCCAGCCTGTGCTACACCGCTGCCCACAGCCGCTGCCCCAGGTCACGCTCACCCCCGCCTAAAAGGCTCTCCGCCGCCTAAAAGCGGATCTGGACTCGGTCGGAAAGGCAGCGGGACTGGGATAAGGAGAGCTTTACCCACGCAGCGCCTCGCCCAGCGCACCGCCGCCCTGGCCCCGCA
>WAAD01006091.1:316371-373671 GCA_013389945.1 Fregata magnificens
CCCGCGGGGGCCGTCGCCTCGCCGGGGCGTCCGCCTTGGTCACCCGTTAGTCACGAATGGAGGGAAGCGTAGGGAAAACGGGGGAGGAAACCCACGAGAACAGAAGCAACCCCTCAGTTACATGAGCGCCGTGAAGAGCGTTTATGCTCCAGGTCAGCCGCTGGCTGATGCGGGGGGGCAGGTGGCGGAGGGCCGTGAAGCCAGGGCGGCTGGCCCCCCAGGCCCAGCGCCGCCCCTCAGCTCCAGCGAGCTCTCCCTCACCGGTCGTCAGCCGCCGTGAGGGGTGGCTGCCCGTGCCCTCCTGCCAGCCGGAGCCTTAAGCTGAGGTAACCAAGTCGCCCTTTTGACAGGTTATTAAAAGTGACTCTTGTTAACGCTTTCTCCAGTTTCCCAGTACCAGGGGGAAGCACGCGTACTCCCGTCACTCCAGGAGCGCCCAGGCGTCCAGCCGCTCTTACCCTCTAGTCCCAGCCCTGGTTGCAGGACAGCCTGTGGTAAGCTATGGTTACATGTCAAATGTCAATATTTCTCCATTTAAAAGAAAAAAAAGTAAATGATTAATTGTTGTTGGAACACGTGCCCCGAAGCAGATGTATTTCACCGTTCTGCAGGTAAAACTTGGAGGAAGCTTCTGCCGCCTCACCCGCGGAGCCTTTACGTCCTAGCGGAGGAGCGCTCGCATGCACGTGCAGTTAGGATGTTTTCTCAAGTCGGCACCTGCAGATCTTAGAGGCCCTAGCTCATGTGTCAAAAGTGGCAGTACGTTTTCAGCGTTGGCTGAAATTTTATTACTTTTGTGAGGGGAAACCTCACTCATTAGAAAGCAAAACAAAAAAGCTATCCATCCTGTTTACGTGAACAGCCAGGCAAGGATTGCATAGATCTTAACCTGTTTCTCAACGGGTAGCGGGTAAAACGTCCGGGAAGTTTTGTATTTTGATACAGCAGGCTGATGTCCGTGCGCTCCTGTCCCGTCTCCCTCTCTGTCTGTGACCAGACTTGGCAGCGCCGAAGCAAAGTGAAAAAGTCCTGACTTACAACATTTTGTTGTCAGCTGAATAATGTCTTTTTTGACACTGAAAACTAACTGCATAAACTAGCTGCTTTGATGTAACGATGAGAAACCTCTTGGCACTTTATATTTCTTGTTCCCCTTACAAAATAATTAATAAAAGCATTTTTCAGTATGTTCCAAAATAACGTTTAAATAAATGGTTCGATGGCCTTTGTTTCTCTTCTCAAAACATACCGAAAGATTGCTCAGAATTTTTTAACCTCTCTATAGGGGTATGAAGTCTGCTCAATGTATATCATACATAGCCTTTAAAGTATTAAATGATTCCTAAGGCAGACTCAATATAAGCAAAGCAGAGAACTTAGTCTAGTGCTAGAGTGCAAGACTGGAAGTGCAGAGTTATGTGCTTCTTTGAGGATGAGCAAGTCAATTTCTCTGCATTGCAGCTTTTTTATCTCTAACCTCACACGGGCATTGTGAGCATTAATTGCTTCCTGTAAAGTATGTTAAGATGCAGAAGTGGATGTTGCCTGTATAAGTGCAAAGTATTCTTTCTCGCTTCATTTTTAATACTAATGGTAGCGTGTTTGTTCCAAGTAGGGAAAAGAAGTGAACTCTCATAGTAGAAGAAAATAACAATCCACAGAGTCTGGCCCCCTTAAAACAATACTCTCCTTCAAGGGTAATAAATGTAAAAGAAACAGCAAAATTCAGTGACTGCATTAGTCATTCAGTCCTAGTGCCATGTTAGATTCTGGGCAACGCCACCTGTTTGAAAGAGCAGTTTAAAAATACTTCAGAGCAGTTTTGTGTCATGGAAGGACTTTTTTTGCCACCTGACTAGTAGCCATGCACTGTCATAGAGCAGAAACGTTCACTTCTCAGTATAGTTTTCCTTTTCGTTCATATAATAGACAACGGCTATCTTTATTCATGAAAACAACAAACGTCCAAATGTTACTAAGATACCTACTTTCAACACGCTCCTGGCAGGACAACTGCACAGATCTTTAGTGTATAAAGGATATTTTGCGTGTCAAAATCTTTTATACTTCATTTTTCTCTGGTTGTTCAGAACTAGATTCCTCTGTAATAGCAGTTATTTCCTGCATGCGTACCAAGGCCTCTGTCTTTGGCATTGTCTTTGTCCCAGTGTTAAAGCTGTTGGTCGTTCACGATTCTGGATTATTTCGATACAAGTGGTGCGTATTAAGCAACGCTGCTTCAGTCACGTTAGTGGTTCTGCAGTAACCTATCTAGTTTGTCTGCTATTATTTTCTGGTTTTCTTACCCTTCAATATATGGTGCCCAAATGATACATAAGGCCAAGGAAAGACTTTTTTCTACAAACTTACATTATATGGCGTTACATAGTATTAGCGTCCTTTTTAGAATAATGTATTCCTGACAATTTAAGAATGCAAAATAAAGCCACAGAGGTACGAGAATGAGTAAAACATGCAAGGGTAGCTATACAAACTTCAAATGTATGGCTTGTGTAACAGCGTGGTGTTTGCACCAAAGCTTCTGTTTTATAACTTGCTGAGGGTGGGCCACATGCCGGTAACGATTATGAACAGAATCCCATTTTTCAGGAAAAAAAATCCATAATACTTAATGTGTGATGGTAAAAGGCACATAAGAAAAGAATGGACGTACTTAATTGAATCAAAGGCAGTGATCTGGAGTGGATGCTTGGAAAACAGTGTAAGAAATAGCGAAAATATAAAATAATTCTCTCAGCAATCTGTGTTTCCAGCAATTAGCAGTGTGGAGGTTCCATTCAGACCATCACATTTAACATCTGTTTGTAAATCTTCTATGAATTTCTCTTAACACCTATTTTAATCTGTTTTGACTTTTGGTTTCAACAACAGCTTGAGCCATAGAGTTCCAAGATTAATTATACGTTTTGTGTAAGAGTACCTCAACTTCACCACATTAGCTGTATACTTGCTGCTTGATATTCTTACTCGGTGGTCTTCCATTCATGTATTCGGAGAAACGGTGGACAATCATTTTTAATATACTTTTTAATGACATCTGTGATTTCACGGGCTTCAGTCTTTCTTCTCCCTTAGCCTTTACAGGCAGAAGAAAACTCCAGGTCCCTTCAGTTTCCCCTGTATGGAAGCCGCTCCCCGTCTCCACTCATCCTCATCTTTCCCTATGCTTTTTTGTGGTTTTCTTTCCTACTAGCACTTTTCTTCTTCCCTCCCAGAGAAAACAGGAATATCCAACGTCCCTTTGCTTTCCAGATACATAAGTGGTATCACAGTCAGACTGGTTATCCGTAGGTTGATGGTGTGACCTGCGTAAGTTCATGTCTGCTAAGCTTTTACAGGCTGGAATTGAATAGCGCTTAAATAAGACCAGTGCTTTTTCTTGGCAAGTACTTTTAAATATTGTGTTGCATTATTTAAGATGTATATATTGTTGTGCCAAAAAATGTATTCCTAGCTCTATTGGAATACCTACCGTGACCTTCTAACCAATCTGTCATGCCAGAAGGTAACCTTTGGGTTTTTTTCTGGCAGGTGAGGTTGGAGAAAAAATGTATGTACATTTATTTCTTAGAGCAGATCCTTTGACTTGTGTATGATCTTATGCAGAAAGGAAAACAAAGGTGAAGGAAAAAGCCAATTCGTTTTCATCTGAATTTTACATCAATAATTACACAAAATATAGAACTCTTTCCTACCACCTAATAGAAATAAAATGGGCTGATAGATAACAGACTGACAGTTATTGCATGTATACTGCCTTTCAGTGTAATTCATTTATTATTTTTTAGGTAATAGCAGCCTATACTGTTCTACTTACTCAATTTTATTGCTTTTGCTATATTACCTTTTCAAATGCAGAACCACAGGTAAACCAAATGTAACTATTCATCAACCCCATGAACTATCATTTATAACATTAAAGCAATCACAGCTAATACATCAGTTAATCCCATACGTCCTCTGATGGAGACTTCCCGTACGACTACACAGCCTGGTTTTACCATTTGAAAAGAAATTGGATAACCTTTGAGATAAATTTTCCTGCCCTGTATGAGAAGGTTGAAATACCCTTGCATTTAAATAGTTTATGCCCTGTACTCCCTTTATGTCTTGAACACAAATCTTAGAGCTTTTTTTAAAGCAGGGTATGACACTTAGTCCACTCATCTGATATAGTAGGTGTGTGTAATGATAAATTACATACATTTGGCAGTAGTTCAGTTACTTCAGACTTCAGTTTCTTCAAGACTCTTAGACAAATGTCATCTGGGCTTTGTCATTTAATTTCCTTTTTTCTTGCACATCTTAGTAACTGCCTGTGTCTTGCCTTCCTTATTTATGAAGGGTAAACCTCGGACTGCTTCTTGCTAGTCCTGTCTTTCTAGAATCATTTACCTCTGCTTCTGTTTTCTTAATTAAAGAAGAGAATGTATTTCTCTGGTAATGGAGGTGAAGTAAGGGCATTAGCATTAATACTGCTCCATGCTTTGCTTCTTATTTAGATGCATCAGTCTGCTTCAAATTTGAAAAGGTGAGTAAGATCAGTAAAGCTGGAAAACACATAGAACTGAGTCTAAACCTTTACACTGAATTTAAGTCTTTTTCTACAGCTATGGACCAAGAAAGAATCTCAAATCTCCGTGATCTCTGTTGCAGGTCTGGTGAGAAGTCGGTGTTGAACACCCTGAGGTCTGTGTTTACTCAAGTGAACCAACGTGTGCTGGAGATGGTAAAGAGCATTTCTTCTCACGGTTCCTCTGAATGCAACAGACTGCTGTTTGACTATGTGCGTACTGAAATTGGCACTCAGATCTCTGCTCAGTACTAGTTAGTGATGGCAAAAATAATATTCCAGAATTGTTTTCAGTTTGAGGGTGAGGGTGATCAAAAGGAGACAGGCACTTTTGGATGCAAAGCACTCATGATGCAAGAAAATATTTGGGAAAATCCTTTTTGCTCTGAATTCAAACCACTCTTATCCAGATGTGTCTATATTTGGCATTACCAGACAATTAATTTTGTCATCAACCTATTTCTTCATGTTTGATAAAAATTCATTTCAGAAATAAAGGATTTATAGCTTACTTTCCCTCAATGCACATTATCATTTATATAACTGACAGCTTCAGTTGTTAAAAGCAGTACATGAGTTTTTTGCCAATAAACGGCTCACATCTTTCTGACATTTATTACAAGTTTATTACTTCTATATCCTTTTCAGTGAAGCCGTTTCATTCATTGTGGGAGTGTCTAAAGTACAGATTTTTCATTACCTGTGACTTACCATTAATTTTAGGCCAGAAGTGGTTTTATTTTGACCAGTTGTTAGGAAGGGTGTAAAAACGCATGAAGTCAATTAAGCTAAGAAAACTCATCTGGGATGGAAGGGGAAGGTTAAGGTGTGGGGTTTTTCCCAGGTGATATGTCTGCCTTCTCAGAGTAGAGAGAAGGTGGGTTAGTCACTCTTTTGATTTACTTTAGAATAAAAGTCACTGCCTAGAAGATTGAGTGAAGTGGTTATGTGATGGAGAATGTTTTCATTTCTGTATCACCATCATGGTGATTATGTTAAGACAACAGAGTCCTCAGCTGAACAGCATCCTGTGTCCCAGGTAGAGAGTAAATCAAATTCTAAAGGACATTTCTGTATCTGCACATGGATGCTAAAATCGGATTGCATATTCACCTGTGGAGGAAGAGGCCATCCCATGCCAGTTGGTCTCAGTGCCAGAGAATGGTCCCGGGCAAGTTTAATGTACTAATACAGATGAAGCCTTAAGGAGCCTTCCTCCAAGTCGTAAACTCATGGTAAAGATCTTCAAAAATCTGTATACATAACTACTTCTGTTGGGGGACCACAGTTGCAATCCTAGCCCCTTACATCATGGAGCTAAGCTAGTTTAATAGTTTTTCCCTTATGTAGGACAGAGTCTGGTCCTCTGTCTAGAAATGCATCACGTTTCCATATTTGTAATATTTGCTTTTGATTCTCGCTAATGTTTTAGGCGTCAGATAAGGATCTGCCACCTTGCCAAACCTCAGTAACAATTTTGATCATGTCTACTCTAATGATTTCTCTAGCTCGTCTATAGTAAAACTTATGTGATAAATGACGTCATTTTAGCAAAACTCAATTTTCTTTGTCAATACGATTTATCTTTCCCCTTCAAATGAGCTCCTCTTTTAAAATTAAAACTTCTGTTACTGGCATTATCCTATCAGTTGGTTTGGGGTTTTTTCCCTTAATCTGTGCTTCCAGTTTCCATCTGCATGAAGGGCAAATTGTACTTCAGAATCTTATATAGAAACAATTCTTTAAGAATATTGGAAGTCATATAGCTTTCTTATTAGAAATAAAAAGTGTCTTGAATTCACACCATAAAACTGCCTTTGGAATTTCAGCACATGTTCTCTTGGAAACCTGAGAGGCGCTGATCAGAGAGATTACTGTCTTTTTGGTCTCAAGTCAGAGGGAAAAATAATGTTTTACAAACTCAATTAGAGTTCTTGAAAATAAAGTAAAACCGTTAGAAATGGCAGTCGTGAACAGAAAACGTGAAATGATAACAGGAGTTTGATCTAGCTATGTGCAGGTCCTGCTTGAAACAACTCATAAGCCACAAGAGAAATAATTCACACAGGGAAAAGGGAGGTTGGCAAACACAGGCACACCTAAGTTACTCCCTTGACAGCGAATGAGGAAGTTTATCTTCCTATGATGGTGGCAGTGGCTAAATGTAGTTATCTGTATTATTTTTTCTCATTTTTGTTTCACATGTGGAATTGCGTATCTGTAACTCGGATGTAAAATGAGCATTCTTTTTAAAATCGAGATCCCCCTTCCTTTAACTGTGACCCAAATGATACTCTAAATGCACTTGCTGCTTACAAAAAAAAAGATATCAATAGGCAGATAAATACCACATGATAATTGGGTGGTGTTTCGGGCTGACACTGCCTAGGAGGTATCATTTTGTCTGGTCTAGTAGACTTTTTCTGAGCATCTCTTTTCGATTGGATTTCACACAAAACTCAGAGGGCATGGTTGCCTGCTGCCTTCTTTCAACCCAGCAGGGCAGTGCATAAATCATTCATCAAGGGTGTGGAAGACCTGTAAATAATTATCAACTCTGCTCGAGGAGGCCTGAATTTATATGTTTGGTCTCCCAGGTGTGAGCTGCATGCAGACAGTCTGTTGGCGAGCAAGGTCTACAGGGCACTTTAGAGCTGAGTTTTTTCAAATATCCCTGCTTGTACAGCTCCGCATTGTAGGAAGTGGTATGTTCCCAGCCTCAGGAGGTGGCAGGTTAGCTATCTGCTGCAGGCAGAGGGACACAAAGGTCTAGAAACCCTGCTTTTACATGCTGCCGCTGCATGCAGAGTGTTGTGCTGCATTACAAATTTGGTCAGTCTAAGGGTGGCGGTCTCTGTGCTGCCTCCCCCCGTGTCCCTGGATGTGCCAGCAATGGACGGTAATTTCATACCGCTTCAAGTGAGCAGGCCTGGGTCCAAGTCCCTGCTCTAAAGGCTATTTAACAGAAGAAAATTAAACATTGATTGGAGGCAGGCTTAGGACCCAACTATCCACAGCATCACCCTACCTTCGTTCTGGCCCAATTAATACTTAATGATTCTGTACAAAGTGATACGGCTTTAATAGGATGGACTGAGAGAAATTTCCTTCCTGCCTCATTAGCCAGCAGTCTCCCAAGCTCTCACGGGAAATGGGAGCTGCAGGTTGAAGTTCTCTTAGGCAGAGGAGGAAATTAAATCCAAGTCCTCAAATCCTGCGTGGGCACTGCAGTCACTGAACTGGGACTATGCCAGAGACACCAGTGGCACCTCCTCTCCCTGCCAAAGGCACACCACCAAATAGCTAATGAAACTCGCAGCAAATTCTCCACTGTATCCTATATAAGCATGTTAGTATGTGCTAAACATTGTATTCTTAATTTCCAGACTAATATTCATGGAGTGTGATTTGAGAAAAATGCAGTATATTTAATCAGAATTGTTCACCTGAAGTAGCTGCTAGATATTTATGGCATTAATTCAGGCTTCATGGCTTTCTGCCTAGGGAAATCTTTCATTTTAATAACACATAGATCACATCCAAGGGTGACCTCATCCATATTTGGAAAACAGACATTCTATATACAGTGTTTTCTGGGGGTTAGTTTTGCTTCTGTCAGTAACTGCTGCCACATTTTAAATGAGATACCACATTTTCATATGTATAACAGTGGCCAACAATCTTTTTGGCTCAAAAAGAAGCCACAAATATTCTTTCTTACAAATAAATGAACAGTCATTACCCATTGTGGTGTAAACCTGGTGTCTCACAACACATTTGCGTTTACTCCGTTTAAAGGCAGAGGGGTTTGGCCTTGGTACTTACAACAATAACAGAAAAATGAAGTGTACTATAAAAGGAGAAACTATGTTTCCCTTTGTAAGTATTTTTTCCAAATGTTTTCCTGAGGCATTACCCAAATGTCATTTATATTGCTTGCAGAATTTCCCATGTTAAAAAAATGCATTAAATGGTTTAATTTTGCAAGGCATTGTATGAATCCATCTGAAACCGTGCCGTTCATTGAAATCTTTCTTGTGGTGGGAAGATGCCACCCACACCTTGGGAGAGCATCTGCTGTGTTGTAGTCAGCCTCCAAGTAACGTTCAAACCTGGAAGAGGCTTAATTGCCTCCTTCAATGCTGCTGTCAAAATTTCGCACATGACAGAACGTACTAGGTTGCTATCAACCATTAACTTTTTCCTACCTCAGTTAAGGTTTGTAACTGCACCGAAAGAAATAGTACAGCTTTCTCCTGCTTCTCTGCATACACTGGAAAGAACAAAGTGTTTATATGTAGGATCACTCATACTGAAGCAGCACGTAGCTAAGAATGAGTTAAATGTCAAGTATAGTGGTATACTGTGGGTTAAAATAAATCTTGAGTCTGCATAATAAAAGGATCAAAAAAAGTTGAGTGCTGTGACAGTGCTAATTTGTGAACAGCTGCACAATTCTAAGCTTATTTATTTCAGATTTTCTAATAGAATTATGCTGCTGAAAGGGAAAAACCTTTCTAATTAAATTCTTAGAAAACAGGGTGCATTATTTACAACTAAGAGTTGGTTAGTTTCAGACGACTTCTTCCTATTCATCAACAATTGAAGTCAGAGAACAGTTTCAACATATTGACATTGTCTGAAATTGTTCTATTTTATGTGAACATAAAGCGGCATATAAATTGTTTACAAACTTCTCCTTATTAGGAATACTTCAGAGAATTTGAAACCACAGATTTAATACTCGCAATCTCCATAGATGTATACTTCAGGTTCTTCTAACTACTCCCGCTTCCCAATTTACGTAGCTAAAATGATACAGAAACAGTCTGGAGGGTAGGCACCAGGCTGTATTCAGCTGGCACCTCTGAACACCAGCAAAAGCTACTGTAATTCTAGAGAGTGCATTCGGATGGAAGATAGATGTACTGGTATGGAGTCAAGCCAAACTTTGTGGGTTTATTGGGTTTTGTGGCAAAAGAGGCCTTTGTGAACCTGTGCCACTCATCTGCTTGCTCGCATCCTCCTCCAGTTAGGTTTTCTGCTGCTGGTATCTTACTCTAAAAAACTGAGGCCCTTCTGGGGTTCGTATTCCAGTTGTTCCTTCCTTTTAAGGTGAATCTTTCTACTTTCACTGACGTTGCAGAATCTCGAGGTGTTTTTTCCTTTCCTCTGGTATCAGCCCCATCAATATTTTCCTTCCTGCGGTCATTAGACTCCCACTACAGCCAATTAATCCTGGCCATGTTCTTTTTGTTGATCAGTTCTGATTTGAAGGAATGTTGTTTGCATCTGAACTCAAAATATGGTTTCCAACCGCAAAACTGTGACATCGGTCATTCATTTTTAATGCTTTTTGTCAATTTATCTTTGTTTGGGGAGACAGCAGAGACATTTGTACATGTAAAAGCAAAATAACCCAATCTCATCTCATTACTCCGTGCTTACCAAAATGAAAATGCTGGTAGAGAAAACGCTCTCAAATCTCTCTGAATATGTAAAAGATGATTTAATGTTTCATTTCCCATAATTTTTGCAAGCCTTTTGCATCATATGCATCCTATTGTCAAATTCCTTCTTCTCTCCCCAGCTGTTCTGTCAATTGCAAAAACACTGCATGTTATGACGGAAATTTATGAAGACTTCTTCCACAAATATCACTCCTTACTTGATTTTTGAGATTAGCATTTCGCACCATGTCCTTATAAACTTACTTTCTCTTTTTTTCAGTCTTTGAAGGCTATTGACGTTTTCTCTCTTTTTTCTCAATACTCCCGTTTTTTTTAATTTTGTAAAGGGAAAATATTAATATGATTTGTGGTACCTCTGATTTCCCTATTTCATATCTCTGAAAAATAATTATCATTTGGAAAATTTATTGATTTGAAAGAAAATTATTCCGGTCCTCTTGGAATTTCATTGTGATGTTTTCTTTCACTGACTGACTTTTAAAGATTTTGGTTTAGCCTGCACACTGAAGCAGATAATTTCGTAAAATACACCACCTTAGTCGTACCAAACATCCAAGTTTCTCTCTTCGTCTTCTTTTGTCTTCCAGGTGTATTCTCCCTTACGTCCGCATAGTTTGACAACAGCATCTAAATTTTATTTCTGCTATCCTCTTTTTATTCTATGACTGTATGATTTCAACACAAATAAATCCTAATTCGACCTCTGGTTAAACTCATCTTCTAATTGACAGAAGGTCTTCAGGTAGCATAGTTACCTGAGTAAGCTTTTAATGCGCTGGCTGTGTTGGGATTCTTAACCTCTACGCTCAGGAAGTTTGTGATGCTATTCCTTCTTTCTTGTTGCAGGTTTTAGGCATATTACAGGAACCAGGTCAAGAAATGAACAAGATTGAATTCATGAAACTGTGGCATTAATCCTCCACTTCCCTCAAGACTTTAAAGAAGATTTTGTTGAAATTTTAGGAGTCAGCAGGTATGGAGTTAACATTATCAATTTTCTCTTGAGTTAGAAGTACAGAATAAGGTTCTAGCATTATACTCCCATTCTCACACAGGAGCAACACTTAGTGGGGTACCATTGCTCTAGATTATTTATATTGTTAAATTCACACATTCTGTAAAAGCTGCTTGATGCTTCATGTTGTTCTGAATAGCATATGTCTGCTATTGACCTTACAGCAATGAAACTGTCACCAGGAGTTCGTTGTAGTTGGTGGCTCTAGCTACTAAGTCTAGCAGAATCTACTTTCCTGGAGAGCTCCTGAAAATCTCTTCGGTGTGTTATCCCTGAGCAAAAGCAGTCGAAGCTTGTGGATGTCTAAGATGCTAGGCTGGTGCAAGTTATTAATGAAATAAAAGCCTAACAATAAAGGACAAACCAGTAGATGTCTGGTAGAAATATGTATCATCTACTCAGAGGTGAAGACGTAAGTAGAGACATTCCACTGAGTGAGTATCACCTGAGTATGACTTTGAAGAGAGAAAAAAAGATGCTTCAACATTCTGTGTTATCCAAGGAAACCATTTTAATCTGATGTATCTGGTCCTTTACTGGACAGGAGGAAGGAGAGAAAGGAGAATTAAAAATGTGTCTTAAAATGCTAAAGCAGTAATAGTGACTGGTGCATTCTTTTTTCACATTTTATAGATGTTTCCATTAAAAAAGTAACATTGTTAAATAAAATTACGCTGACATTAACTACAGTGTATGTCTATCAAATGACTCAATTTCTCCCTCATTTACTGCTTTAACCACAGCAGTATAGTTAAAGGCTAGTGTTCTGGACAAAGCTGAGGAAACCAGTCATTAACACGATACCCTACTGTGGATTCACAATGTTATAGCTTATCCTGCTTGAGTAATAAATTTGTAAGGCCTCTATTATACAAGAATAATTCAGTCTGCACTAGCCATATCCTTATTTCAGTATTCAAAGAAAGAAAAGAAATCAGCACATCACTTCCAACCCAAGTAACCATATTAATAGTCAGCCCATGTGAAGTCTGTTCTTCTTGTAAAATTACTAAAAGCACTTGTTTTGTGGTGCGTCGGTAGTGCACACAGAGTGCCTTTCCATTGTGCATCTCCACGCACAAGTCCTGACAGAAATGTGACCATTTTAGCTTGTGGTACAGAGCTGTTTGGAGCTATTGGTACCAACTCAGGAATTTCTGCATCACACTATTAAAAAGGACGCAGCCTTGCAGGAGCCTACGTTGTCCTGAAATCAATGGTGTAGGCTTCTACGTCACTTAATGTTTTTGTCCTTAAGCGACCCCAGTCCTACCAGCTGGCCATGTGGGCCTGTTCATAAGTGTCCTGGGAAAATCATGAAGGAGAAAATAAGACATTTTCTTGCCAAGATGGAACACAACAAGATGGACAAAATATAAACAAGTTGTTGGACATAGGGCTGCTATTTGCTGTGCTACAGATACAGCATGCTCACTGTCAGCAAAGGCTGGACAGCTACATCGCTGAAAGTTTCACAGATGCAGAACGGATAAGCGATTAAAAAGCCAAGTGTTTCAAAAAGCCTATTGTAGCTCACTGTATAGAGAACTCTTATGTAGCTGTCTGTAGAGGTTCACAAAAGCTAATGGTAGCATAACGAAGTTAATATCCTTTGGCTTGCTCCATGGCCAACAGAGAGGGGTACTCCTCCACAAGTAAATCAGGGCAGCTGAGGTTCCTGCTCCAGAGCCCTCTCTGGAGGAGCCTCTCTCAATTGACTTTACAGGGAGCTTTGGCAGATGCTTTGTGAGGTTGAGGCTAACTTTAACCTTTAGAATATCCTCCTGTAGGCATTGGGAGAGCTCTGAAGATTGCTGCAATTAAATCCTCAGACTGCTAAACTCTGCATTGCACTGTGGAAGGAGGAATCAGTGAAACTGGCCAAAGTAATATACATGCAGACAAACAGTGGCACTTTGAGGATAGAATTAAGTAGATACATAACTACTATTGTCAATGTACTTTTTAAAGTGCTCTATAGAGATGCATTTTGCAAGCACAGAGGTCAAATGAAGTCAAATGATGCAGATGTCTGATGAACTAAATTTTATGGTTTTAAGAAAAAAAAAATGCTGTATTCATGTTTAGTATATCAACCAACAAAAAAAAACCCATACATTTTTTAGCGGTTATTATATTTTATGAATTAAGAAGAAGGAGCTGTAATGGGAAATGTATTACTGTGGCATCAACGTGACTATCGTAATAATGTGAGAAATGTTGATGGTGGTTTTATATCATGCAGTGTTAACTTTTCACATGATTTACATGGGTTAACTTGAAAAATAATTAATGCTAGAAAGCCAAAGTTACTGCTATTTGCAGAGGTTTTCTTTTTGAGAAATAAATTTTGCATTGGCAGTTGCTATAATATCAAAGGATATTATTTGGTATGTGGTCTATACAGGTCCATGTGTGTGCCCCAGTTTTTTGCGAGGGGGGGGTGTCCATGAAGGAGAGAAACATCACAGGGATAAAACAGGATAGGCAAGAAAGACCTAATGCCATGTTACTGTAGATGCAAAGTGAGAATAAATGAGTAAATGTAAGGACCTCTTGCTGAAACAGCTCTGCTATTTCCTTTTGATCTAGTGGTTAAACATTTAATAGTACCCTGAATTATCCACAATAAATTCCTTCCTTTCTCTAACTTTCTTTCCCATAATATGCTTCTGCGTTTTAATTGAAATTTTGTTTTCATTCCATTGTCTCATATGCACCCCTATAGTAAAGTAAAATTTCTTTTCACTCTTCTTGACTCAGACTAGTGAAGTCCTTTTTTCTCCTGAACTGCTTACCCTTGTACTTCCTTGTACCAAAAAAGAGACTCTACTCACATGACTGAGAACAGTGCTTAGATCTGAGCATCCATATGAAGCACCCGATAGGCAGCATACCATAGGTATCTGGGAAGATGCAAGCTGAAATTTCACTGACTGAATTTCATTTACAAAAAATTTGTTCACCCAAATATCTGGAGTGTCATCCTCACAACAGATTTTGCTTAGCCATTTGTGAAAATTAATGTTAAAGATAAATACTACAAAAATCATATCTTCATCGGTTTTTAAAAAGGTCTACTTCCAGTTTTAAATTTCCACCCAGGAATAAGGTATTTTTCTTGACCGAAGACGGAAAGTTACAGAGATGTGCCAGTCATAGACAGTATTTTAGTAAACGACTAATTAAAGACTTAATATACCAGTTTTAGCTTTTTAATATATAACCAATTTTCCAGTACTATACTACATTTGTAGTGGATTTTCACATCTTAAGAATGTCTGTTTAGCAGGAGGCAAAAAAGCAACTGATTTATTTGTGGAAAGAAGCTATGGTGTCTTTATTGAGTCTAATGTAATGTTTTAGTAGTACAGCAGTTAACTTCTTGCCAGTTTTGTTTCTGAAACTTTTCCAAGTGTTTAATGTTTACACAATAAACCTCACTAAAAACTGTACCATCTGAAAAAAAACCAAAACCATTTTATTAAAAAAAGGCAGATCATTAAGAAATAACCAAAGTAGGATTGTGAAAAACTTCTTTTTTGCTTTATGCTTTACAATAGAGAATGGAACCACAGAGGTTAGAGGTTATCATGCCAACAGCACAAGAGATGTGGCACAGATATATATTTTTCTTTCAAAGCTGTGTAAGTAATAAACTCTGGTAGTTAAAACGTAGGCCGTAACAGATGAGCTAAAAGAGAATGCAAAGATCAGACAGTCAAAGATATAAAAATTTTAATTATCTCAGAGGCAGGCAAGTTGCAAGAGAGCAAGGGGATAGGCTTAGCCACAAGGGTATAAAGTAATTTCGTAGGATAAAGACTCTCTTGAAAAGCTGAAGTATTTATCTGTACGGTTTTCTATTATAGAGCAAACTGGAGAAATATCTTTTCTTTAAATGTAACAAAGGTAGACGATAACAGTCAGAGAAACGTCAAAAGTAAAAAAGCAGAGGTCACATCAAACTGGCCAAATTAAAGTGCTGCGTAACTCCATGGCCACATAATGCTTTTCCAAGAGATCTGCAAGAACCTAGGGAACTACAAATAAAAAGCCGGTAATATAACCTGAAATAGAAATTTAAAATAATATTGTAAACCAACTAAGCTTTATACTTGAAAGCCACTGGCCAAATCATCTTGTTTACATCAAATACTTCTCTTTAAATGAAAACTTTTCTAGAACATCAGCATGACAGATGAGAGTAAAGAATATCCAGATTAGCTTGAGTTTGTCAACAGATGACAGAATTCTTCAAAAGTATCCAAGAGACCAATCATAGAGGTGAAGACTGCCTCACAGAGAAAGAGTAAGAAGTCTCTAGGTATTTAAGCAAGCACAGCAATTTAGGAGAATGGCAGATGAAATTCAGTTGATAAATACAACATGTTCTGAAAAGTATAGCCTGGACACTGATGAAACCTTAAGAAAAAAAGACCTGGATGCCATTGTGCACAGATCTCTGAAGTACTCCAGACTAGTACCTGGTATCACCGTGACACACAATATAAAATTTTTAAAAATACAGCAGAGGTAGCAGAATGGTTAGGGGTAGACAGCACAACTAGAAAGAAAAATGGCATGTGCAGACACGGTGAACTATTTAGCATAGAGCTCGTGTCAGCTCTAAGGAGGCAGGTTCAAAATGTATATATAATAGAGACAGGCAGGTATCTTCCCTTGGTACCTGTGCCATTTTCATCTCTCAAATAAAGACCACTGACGTTTTGAGAGAAGGAACAGCCTGTGAAAGCTGTTCCACAAAACTGCCCAAAATGAATGAACATGTGTTTAACCACTTTCACCAACACTCATTTAAAATACCACGGTCTGAAGTGTTCAGATAATACAAATCAAAAGCAAGTGTTGTCCAAATCTTGGATCATGTTTCAAAAACTGGTGTTACTAAGGACTAATTAGTAATGAGCTAGGCTTGTCTCCAGCTATAAACTAACTCTTCAGACTTGTGGCTTTGCTTGATGTGAATATCAGCTCAGTAGAAACTCTAGCATATCCAAAATTCAGTTAAGATCGTCATCTACTATCTGAACAAGAGAGTTTGTTTCCTTCATCTGCATACCAAGGGTAATATTCATCTTGTGAAACTTTCCATTTAACCATTAAAGTTTATAAGAATGCGACTATCCAGTGTGGTAACCATAATTCATCAGAGGTTGTCTTAGGTTGTAGAGAATGTGCACAAAGCCTAGGAAGAAAATCTACAGAACAGTTACTAGATGAGTTTACCTGCTTGGTTTACCCTTCATCTTGCAGAAAGGTTGATAGCTCCCAAATTGGTTGGCATTCAAATGATGGACTTAATGGCCATCTGTTTAGGGACTCACTGTTTACTTATCTGCTATATGGATGTATGCCAGAAACAAAAGGGTTTGAGATTAGCTGATAAGAGAAGCAGAGGGTTTTTTAGCTGCACAGTTTTAGATCTTAAGATCTTTCCAATAACCTTTTCTGAGACAAGCATGGGATGAAGTAGACTGAATAGACCAATGACTACAGACACTGATACTCAAAAGCATGTCAAAATGACTACGTAGAAGAAATTTAACAAACATAACACTCAAGGCAAAACAAAAATAATTCACTGATGGCCGGGACAATCAACTAAAGAGAATAAAATAAAGCAAATCAATCTCTTCAACAATGATGTGGCATAAATGTTTTAGGTTAAAATGCAACTTTGGACATCTATGATGCATATTACAATCCCTGATCGTAATACGCCTCCAAATCACCGTAAATACTAATCCCTGAGTTGCACGGTACAACTTTAAAGTTTAATTTGAATCCTATGAATAAAATACATTTCTGCTTATTTTGCTGCTCCTGCATCATTATATCATTACTACTCAGCCTAGCTGAGCCCTATATTCTGTAAAACAGACCAAAAAAGAACAACTTCATATTTGGAAAAAATAAGAGGTGGACATTGCAGCATGTGGACAAGGCGGCTGAGAAAAGCAGTGTTCAGAGGCGCACCTCCCATGGCAGAACTCTTAGTTTATCATCTGCTACACCTAGTGTCAGGGCTGAAGACCTTTCTGAATCGCGTACCTCCATGCTGAACATTTACACAGAGAATCACCAATGTATATTTGCAATTAATTTAAAAGTAAAGCCAAAAGTAAGGTTTTTATTTTCAACGCCTGTATTTAGAAAATGAAATATGGAAAAGAAGAGCTAAAAAAAATACTACCGGCAACGACAAAGTGACAACTAAAATAATGATAGTCAGGGACACACTACTATATTTGAATTCTGTGAAATGGTTATTGCTGATCATTTTGACTGGTGCCTGCTTTCTGTGCCTTGCTGGAGAACACGAATGCTTACAAATTGCTGCCTTTATGCATATGGAGTGTTTCTTGCTTGTTTGTTCAGCCTGTTGTGTTTGTCTAAAGTACTTGTGCTCCAGCGTATTCTAGCGTCATGACTGCAGTGCCATGGTTATGGTTGAGAAGGCATTTAATTCTAATTCTGTGTTTTCAGGAGCTTAACATCATCTAAACAAATTACATTTTGGACGCAAATTGCTGTGCTTGTTCTGAACCCAGAATGAGCTACCTGTTATGTCCAAACTCTGCTACAACTGGGGTGGCTAAGAAATTTTTACTCCCCACATTTTGAAAGCATTTATGGAAATATTTTTGCCTGTTGGAATGCATCCTTTTTAATCATTTGAACTGAAAGCGTGATACTTCTTTAATTTTCAGTTGCTGCCTCTGTACATGAAAACATATCTGACTGCAAAGCATAGGGGATTTTGCAGAAGGCAAAAAAGAGTGGCGCGTGTGCCAGCTGACACACTGCAGTTCCAGACACTGCAATGAGCCTGCACAGGTCTATGTGCCCATAACTTAGCGTTTTCACAAATTGCTGGTGGCATGATTCTCCTGCTTCAGCTCTTCTCCCTTCCCTTAGCAAAACAAGTGCACTGAGGAAAGATAGAGCAAAAGTTAGGGGGCTGTGCAGGGGCCTCACTGCAATTCCTCACATTTCCATCGATTTCACATGCAACTCTGGCAAGCCATTTGGCAGCAGATGGAAGGCTGGCCCACAAAGCTAAGTTTAGGAAACGGAGGGAGAAGAGCTCTAGCAAAACATATTTCAGAGCACTTTCCATTGTCTACAGAAAAAGTCTGGGAACATTAGTCCCTGCGGGCCACGGCTGACCTTTGGGAATACTCTTCTTAAGTACTTTTCCCTTATCTGTAAAACAGAGACAAGAGCACTTTCTTACCCCACAGATGCAAGAGTAAATACAGCAAAAAGATTTTAAGTGGTCATTATACAGTCTTACATACATACATGCTTTTCCGACATTGCCAGGAGCTACTGCCCGCCAAGTTGTCTACAAGTTCACAGTCAGATAATATGTCAAAGGTGTAAGAATGTAAATTAGTCTCCATGCCATGCCCATTCAGACATTGGATTCGTTTCTGACTCTGCCTACAGCTGAGATTTGATTTCACATAGGGCAGGATTAAAAAAAAATCTGCTGCATTATAAAAGAAAGAGAGCCATAGATATACAAAGGGTCTGTTCAATCAAAATAGTTCCATATATGGAAACTTCTTAGGTAGCTAATGATGAAGTTAAACTATAAAGCAATGTAAGCAGAGAATCTGAGCAACAGGCATGCTGGATAATGTATGGACTATGTGTTATAGAGAATATTAGTGGGCAAGTAGTATAAAATGGGAGAATGCAAAGTGTCCTTTATTGCAGTGTATTTTGATAACGTGACCATGGAGAGAGGGACAGCTTAGCAAAACCATTACCAACTCTGATAGCGCCTTGCTGAATCATTCACCACTTCAAAAGAATATAGAATTTTCTTGCAAAATGAATATATTACATCCCCCTGATGTTTAACTAGATGGAACTGAAGCTGAATAGTGAACAAAAGGTAAACACTTCTTGATCTATTCAGTGGCTACTGGGTCTGACTGAAAAAAAAGCTGAAAATCTTTTAAAATGCTGCAAGAACATGTTTGGAGACTGATATTTCACTACTATCCTAGAAACAGATAGCCAGTTGTTAGCCATTTTAAGCTAGTTATTTATGAGAAAGCTAAATACCGATAATGGTATGTTGGTTCTTTGTTTTCTTCTGTGCAAAGTACTCAGAGACACTTGAAAGATATTTTACTGGATATAAAAGTAAAACTAGACTCAATCCCCAAATTATATGTCTGAAATCCTTAAGGGAAACAGAATGGAATAATAAAGAGGAAAATTTAATCATTTGAAACCTGTTTGCACGTGGCACAGACTGCAGATACGTTACAGAGTCACAGCTGTAGAAATTGCATGGAGGGTAGCTAGGAGTCAATAGAAGTTACTTATGTAGTTATTAAATTTTTTTTTAAATATTAACAGAGGTGTTGAAAAATATACCCATTAAATCAACACTTACCAGAAAATACAAGAACAGCCATACTGCAGACGTGAAACAATGTAGATGTTGATTTCCTTTAAGTATACAACATATTGTTAAAAAAACTCATCACTAACTAAATTTATTCCATGTACTGTAGCCAGTAAGCTGTTCCGCATCGCTTTGTACTTATTCTTATTTTCTACAATTCTGTAACAGTATATGTGGGTTTATAGCTATGGTGATAAACAGCACGGTAATATTCATAAACATTTTCAAATAAATATCTATCATGATTTAATTTCAATAAATCAGAAATTTTCAGACCACCACAAGGATTTGGGGATACTGCTCACTAATGATTGTTTCCTAAAACTTGTTGGAGAAGTCTTGCAGTTTGGGGTCACCTCGGCATGCAGTACAAACACACGTATCACACAAGGTCTGCTCCCTATCGCGGCAATCCATGCCATCTCTCCGACACCACCACAGCGCTAATTGCTCCGGAAGATACCACAATGACAATTGAAACACTCGGCCCAACTATGTAACCATAAACTTATGCCTACGCAGAAGCCCATGAAGTCATATTTGCATCACTTAAATAGGCCCAGGTCATATGAGCAGAAAAAAAAAACCAAACAAAAAAACCTGTTTAAAGTTATCCATATCTAATACATACATGTATGCACATCTACACAGGTATGTGCATACACCTGTATATGCATATAAACTGATAAATTAATTTGGTGTAAAATGGTAATGCAAAAATCAAGAGCAGAAAAAAATATATCCCAGAAATTTTCACTGAATTCCTGGAGTTCTTCAACGTTTTTGTCAAAATATCAACTTTTGAACATAGCAATAAAGCTTTAAATTGGGAGGCATTTTTACCTTGAGACATCTTGATGGATCTTATTACCACCCCTGCTATTACAAGTTGTACAAATGGCACCCACTTGATACAGATCAGAATGCTGGAAATCACTCTCCAAATTTCCCTTCGCAGTTTTTCTGCAGGGGTTCACAGGGACAGACAGCGGGAGGTCACCAGCCTTCTGCCACCCCATGCACGGTGCTCCGTGCATAGTCTCATTTTCCCCCAGAGTAACCGTAGGTACCTTACACCTTCATGATACGAGGTGGTGGTGTTGCAAAATGGTCGTGTTAGCCTAAGGGTGGAGAGTAAGTGGATAGTAATATCTCCAGCTGCTGAGGAATCGCAGAGAAACCAGGTTAAGTCAGTACCTGGAACGTCCTCAGAGCGGATGGGGATACTTACTAGTGGCCGTTCTGAACCAAAGAGGGCTTTTAAGACTGTTGGCCAAGAAAGCACGGAATATAAAGTTAAAGTCACACTCAAAAAAATCTGATTTGGTTTCACATCAAAATCACATATAGTCACCAAATCGTGCATGAGCTTATGTTTGATGCCGTAGGCTATTCTGGGCCCATTTGTGACATAGTCCTGCACCAAAAGGCCTTGCAAACCCAGTCGGATCTCCTTCTTTTAAGCAAAAGCAGTAAATTTTTACTTATCTTAAAATATGAATGACATATAAACAAAAGAGGAATAAAAGGTTGGATGAATGCAGGCTGAAGGGAAAAAGAAGAAAATTGGGAGTAAACATTTTCATAAAGATAGGAGACAAACTGAACTGTAGATAACGGTGGTAGCAAGGAAAGAAAATAGAAGGGAAAGAAGAGACAGACGTGCTCTCCGGAGAGGAAGAGATAACTGGCCGGTGGAGAGAAGCGACACTGGGGAAGAAGGTAAAGACAAGTGAAGGGAAAAAAACCCCACCCGATCTTCCAGAAACATGCCTTATCAGCCAGAGACAGAAAGGCTGTCTTTAGAAAAGAAGCTCAGACATGAAGAAATCACAGTAGGAGAGAGAGAAATCCCCAAACACCTAACCTAGATAGGGAAACTGCAACTGAACATGAAGGAGTCGGAACAGAAGACAACAAAAATAAAGATGAGGGAGAATTCTGCTGATCATTTCTTTTGACATTTTCAGTTAATGAGTCTTATACTTGGACTAGCATAGGGTTTGCAGTATATTTTCTAAATCCTATGGAACCTGTGGCGGAGCATGGGTGGGAGGTGACAGATGACAGCACATCTTGGAGACCCCTTCTTAGTCCAGATTGTTAAATAAAATTAAGCTCTCCAAACAACTTCAGATGCTCAGCACCCTTGTTGCTGGTAAAAATTAATTAATTTGCAGCACCTTTTAACAACTTGTCCAAAAAGTCGATGCTATAGCTAAAATTTTATCAGTCTGTATAAGCTTGGCCACATCAAAGGAAAACAGAGCTAGCCAGATTCATACGTGTGGATAGATTCCAAAGATCACAGAATCATTTAGGTTGGGAAAGATACTTAAGATTGAGTCCAACCTTAATAAACAAACAATTTTATAAGCATCTTCTTGATGAAACAGGTAGTTTCATCAAGTGAAGTACATCAGTCACGTGATCTCAAGGGAGATGTTCTTCATCGCGGTACGAATAGTGCCAGCCACGTACCAGGCACACCTTAAATTTTGTGACATGACTAAAGCACACGGTCAGCATGTGACGGAGAGAAGCCTGAGATGGGCAAACAGCCTCGCCATGTCACAGGACATGCTGGCCTTGACATCGTCGCGTGGGAACAAGCACTTGAATTTTGGACAGGAGAGTTCGGTGCCACCCCTTACACTTCTGAGCAATATAAAGTGCTATAAACACAATCCTAAAGAGGATGACCAAAGAAAAGACCAGCATAAATACTTCTCACCTCCTTTCCCAAATATAATACAGACGAAGTAGCATGGAGCGTGACCAGAAAGGATGAGTTAATAAGCAGGAGTGAAACATCTGAACCAGGAAACGTTTCATCAGAGAAGACACAGAGCCAGGCTGCACAAAGGGTGAAGCAATTACCCAAATGCCAGGGTCACACAGCGAGCAAAAGCCGTAAGGATTTCTAAACTTGGTGGCTGATTAAAAGGAGTGCTGCAATGTTCTTGGAAACCGTGCCCTTTGGGACAGCTATCCAGGGTTAGAGTGCAGCATTCGGGGAGGAGACTTTCCAGCAACTGAGAAGTTCAAAATGATTTTCTTTGCCTGGATTTCAAACTACAGTCCAGCTGGCGTACGGTATTTGAAGCAGAGGCTTGGGAACCGCAGCCACCTTACAGCATCTCCCCAGGGTGGGTGACCCGAGCCAGCACACAGGGCTTTGGCACTAGCTGTGGAGAAGGAAGATGGTGCAAATTAGCCACCATCAGCTTTAATAAAAATACGTGTGTTAAAATACATTTGCTATGGGATTATAGCAAGTTGGCAGCGCGGGCTTCGGCTGGGGGAATTTGGAGCAGGTAAATCTATGGTAAGTACTCATGGGGGCTGAGGGTGCTTCCCAGCCCCAGGCGTTAGCGGGCAGGTTGCCCTCAACCGAGTTGCCTGTCAGGACAAGGCAAGCAGGACTTGGCTGTGCTGCCTGGTTGCCTTTTTCCTCAGCTGGACAACAACAGTCTGCCAGGAAATAACAGAGCACGCTTGGTCCAAAGCCCATAGGTAGTGCGTAAGGTGTGCTCCTACTATGTATCCAAATATGTGTTTGTAAAATAAGTCACTTTCTTTCATGTTCCTTGCCCTTTCTAAGCTCTAGCAGATGGACTTGATGAAAATAATGTTGCTTTGCTTGGGCGATGGATACAACTATAAAAATGGATGGTTTGGAGAAGTTACAATGCAAATAAATTTTTTGCAGTGGCTTAGAAAAATCTATTAGCTAAATATTTCTACTGTTTCTGTTTTATAACCCATAAGCCATATCCTTACTAAAGAAACTATAAATTATTACATGAAACGCAATTACAGAACACAGTGTTTGTGATACTGATTTGTGATCAGTAAAACAGGGCAATTCATCCTTCTACAAGACAACACAAACAATAATGGTAAAAATCTAACAGCTTTCAACAGTCGCATATTTCTCAGAGGAGTGAATAATGTTTGAGAGACTATTCTGCAAGATCAGCGGAGCCACTTAAATCACACTGAATCTCTCACCTAGGAAAGCAGAAGTTCCATAAAATCCCATCACTTTTTACTGAAGTCAAAGGAATTCTCTGAATATTGAACACTAAAGCCATAAAACTTTAAAGATACACCTTTCCGTGAACCCACATCTAGGTTAAAATTTGAAACGATTCAGATCTCGCTTTCATACAGAAGAGGGATTTGGCAATGTGTGTTATAAAGTCAGCTACCAATGAGATAATCCAATACAGCAAAGATTCGGTCAATGCCGTTTACCTGAACTCTTGTGGGGAGGCTCCAGGGAGTATTTTGCGGATTCTGAACCGTGCCCACATGCATCAGCGAGGAGAGCTTTTTAAAAAACATATTTAGAATGCACTTGAAGTACCTTATTTTTAAGAATGCTAGCACAAAGCACGTTTAAGATCGGTAACTTTGACTTGCTTGTTCACAAAGCTTTATTATAAAACAGAAAGCATTTTCAAGAGAAATGCAAATTCTTGCAGGGATTGCTTAGCTAAAAAGAAACAGATTATGCAGGTTTTTTTCATTAAGCCAGAGCAAACCTGGTCAAGATTTAACTTCAAAACTATATGACAGTTTTGTTATTAGTTTTTCTTGGAGAAAGATACATAGGAAAAACCTTTTCAGGCAGTGCTGTACTATGGATTGCTTGAATAGATTCGCTATGCAGATAGTAATTTTGAACAACTAAGTCCATCCATGCCCTAGAATGAGATCCGCATTTTCCAGGGGCAATTTTTCACCATGCATTGTTTGACCCAGTTCAGCGGTACACGGGACCTGCTCCACCGCCACTTCCACAGCAGTAAGAAGTTTCTAAATGCAGAGCTCAATTCGCTGGATGTTAAAAAAATAAACAGACTGCCTTCATGAAGTAGGTCACTCCGTGAGATGTTCTGCTGCTGGAGGCATCCTCCTCCCCAGGAGTCTGAGCAAGGTGCCACTGTCCATCCCTGTAGCTTGCGGTGGTGCGTTCTGTCTCTTGACCTCATTGGTACATGAAAGCTTCTCTGACTCTGTGCTATTTTTGGAGTCAAGCATCTCACTCACTCCCTTGATAAAAGACTACTCATACTGAACTTGCCTTGTCAGAGATCCTTGAAAACCATCTACTTGGAGACTGCCTGAGTCCAAATCCCGGGGGGTTCAATCCACCTGCCCTACCCGTTCTTCCCAGGTCACTCAGGACCACTTCTGTTCCTCATCCTAAAGCTCCCTTGACCCCGTTTGCTGCCATGGCTTTAATATAGCGGTGGAAATGCTGGTTGCCAAGCCCCTGAAGCCACGTGCTCCAACCTCCCCTGAGGTGTCCCCAGTGCCGGATCAGCCATGCCTGGCTGAGCACTGGAAACCTCCCAGGCAGCCGTCTATAACAACTAATTGGGGTGCTTTATTAACAGGAGCAAAAAGTTGGATTTATGTGAGCCAGTAAAATAACTGGTGCACACACGTTAAGTTTTACTAATCTAGAAACAAAACTAGTTATAATAATTTTTAAAGTTCCTTTGTCTATCTTGGCAGGTTTTAAATTTTTTTTTTAATGGAACGTTTTAAAAATGGTGGAGAGAGAAGCACTTGAAGTTGTATTTGGTAGCACAATTTATAAATGAAAGCGTATATTACATGTCATAGAAATGACTTTTTTCATTTACTGATCTACATAAAGCCAAATATTTGTTTTGATAATTGGCCTTTGCACAAAAAAAAAGGCATTAAGTCAGCAGTGGTGAATTATTTATGAGACCTACTTCAACGTGATTGTTCTCTGAGGGCCTTGAAAAAGAGCACCATGCCCAAGACCTTTTTTTTTTTTTTTTTTTTTAATTAGTTTCCGAGGCAGTGCAGGAATCAAAGATCATGAGGCCACTTTTCCTTCTCATTTTTGCCCACCGTGCCCCCGGGCATCAGCCTCCAACCACACCAGTTTGGGGCACCGATTGCACTGGTGGTGCTGGGAAGGGGCTCCCCTCGGATGCATTTCACACTGCCCACAAAAGCCTAACGCAGAGCCTTGCATTGAACCATGGCTGGCTGGTTCTCCAGAAGAGCAAAGGCTGATAAGGTGATGGGAAACTCCTCAGTCATAGGTATGGTCCTGCAACTTCTGCTAGAAGATGCTGGGCTGGCGCCGGTGCTCAGCCTCCTCACCTGGCATCTTCCCTGCTGCTGCTTCGTGGCTTCTAATGTTTAAAATTAACTATTGTTCAGCAATGAGCTTGTTCTCTGAGCCATAACCAAGTTATTAATTACCGTTGCCAAGCATAAACACATCTGTAAAGCTGTGCGCAAATCTCCTGCATCCAGATATATATATGCAAAATAAACAAAAAAGGTGAAGGACAAAGAGATGCAGTGTAATTAGCACCTAAGAATTGAGACCAAAGGGTCCTTCAGTTCTGTCTCTTCTAAGCGACGAAAGAGGTTTTATGCCAGAAAACTGGAGAGCAGGGACAGCAGAAGGGGTGTGGGGAGGAGGGGGAGGAAGGAAAAGCAGCGTAACTGAAATTTGTGAAATTAAATATTTTTTTCATTGTGTTGGTTTATATCGGGCCAAGCAGCGTTTTGGTGGGCAATGATGCCATTTTTGGTGAAACGCTGCCAATGGCGGCACACTGAGGTTGCAGAATTTGGGCCCCAAGAACAATTTGACCTTTTCTCTCTGTTCTTGGAAGCGTACTGCTGCGGGCATGCACAGCGCCTTTCCCACTCTTCATCACAGCAGATTTCTATTTTTTAAGTCCTCCTAAAAGCCGTCTGCAGGCGCTTTCCCCGCGGCGGCTGAGCCCTTTCCACCGCTGCTGCAGGGACACGTGTTGTCCAGGAGCAGCTTTTCTCAAGGAAGGCTCCAAGCTTGATCCCAGCCGAGCGTAAGCCCTCCTGGCTTACCCTTAATGCCTCCTGTGACCGGCTTTAATGGATAAACCTTGCCGGGTGACGTCTTGCCCTGCTTTTCAGCACCCGCCACCAGCCCAGCCCTTTGCAGCAGCATCCCTGGGGGGCCACATTGAGCATCTTTGCTTTACCGGAGAGCCCAGGACGGGACTGAGCCCCCCCAGTGCAGTCTGCCACTGGTTATACTGGTTTGGGCTGTGGTTGCATTGGCGGAAATAACAGCGTCTGGCTGCACGCAAAGGAACGCTCTCGCCTGGGCATTAAGCGAGCCAGCTGCCCTGCAGCACGGATGACTGAAAGAAATGCACAGGTTAAATTTTAACCATACTGTTTAAACATAAGGTTTCCTTGATTTAATTTTTAAAGCTCCACCAGCACATAAGTGTTTGCAAATCCTGTGCTGAGGTCCTAAAGTTTTTATGTTCATATTTAATATTTATTTCACCATGTCTGATGTTTTGCTTGTTTGAACATCTTCCTAATTTTTGTATCTCTTTCTGGGCTGTGAGTTTATTTCTTTATGGTTACTCTTGAGCTTAAAATATTTCTATGTCTATTCTAAATTTACAAAGACAATGAAGAAAAATTAATGTTGTGGAAACTGTCTCCTTTAGAGACTATTTCTTAGAAAGAGGCTTTAGTCTTTATACACATCTTGCACAGTGTGATCCCTGGTAAGCAGGGAATATTAGGTATTTCGGTGTTCAAGGAGAAGAGCCATCTCCACAGCCCTGATGCAAAAGGTCTTTCCGTGCATGCCGGCACGCTTTGGGATCTGGCTGCACAACGGCAGCGCCAGTTCCCGAAGCAGAAGTCTGGGTTGCTGCACCCTCACCAGAAGGCAGCAAGATCCCTCGCCCTAAGGTGGTGAATTACATTTTTAACCGCAGGCACCGACGTGTATTTTCCTGAGGACTACAGAGTGGCAGGGAAGGCTTGCAGGATGCGTGCTGCCCTGGAAGCCCACCGCTACAGGGGAGGGGCAACGCACCTGCAGCAGCACGGTGCACAGCTTCGGTTTTACAGCCTGGCCTGCAGAGTACACAGCACCGTGCTGCACAATTAAAACTGGGGGGTCTGAAAGATGTTCTCATCCTGGATTAGAGCCTGCTGCTCTCTGTGTCTGTTCCTGTGTCACCTCCTCAGGTCGCCAAGCAATCCCTTGCTCCTCCATGCTCTCCATCGCGCTGGGAGAGTCCACTCCAGCATCTCTAACGCTGTCTCGTGTCCTCCTCCAAAGGCTCCTTTTCCTTAACACGCCGGGAAGCCCACCCTCCTGAAGCCCACCCTGCTGAACCTGAAAATAAGAGACTACAAATTAATATTGCCTAACCATCGTAACAGCAGCTTCTGCCCTGGTGAGTGCTAGTGCATATTAAAAATCCTATTTTCACATCTATCGTGGAGGGAAACACCACAGGTAGTGGGGGGTTAGGGGTTATTTTTACATGTCAGCCCCGAGACCTGCTGTTCGTCTGACTCTGGGTTCTCACACGCCAGTCCCCAAAGTAACCCACCTCCAGAATTAAGATGCATTTGTTTTCCAAATCACAGCCTCTGCTTTGGGTGAAACCACTGCCAGTCTGCAACTAAACAAACCAGGATGAAATTTTGAGGGGAAAGAAGATGGCCAGCCGCTGGGAAAGGCTTCTCTCCTTTCTCTTCTCTTTCCTTCACTTCTTTTTTTTCTCCCCCAAAAGTAACTTTCCATCACAGCTGATGCACGCCATCGGCTACCGAGCCTGCAAATACAGCTCGGTGCGTGTGAGCTCATCTCAGCAGCCTCTGCGCAGCCCCCCCAGCCTTCACTGGTGTCAGCCACCGAGCTCGTGCGACCGTGCCCAAAGCATCGCTGCTAGAGCTGCAGGTACCCAAAGTGGAGCAAACAGGGTCAGAAACTGGGAGCAGAACAGCTACGTTACAGGACCTACAATAATTAGTGCTACTTAATTAAATGCTGAGGATTAACCTGGCTAATTAGCGCAGGCACAGCATTGCACTGGTACAGCCTGACTCCATTGGGAACCTGAATTAATATCTTTATGTGAGGGTAAGTGCACTCAGTGCTCCTAATCTCCTTATTCATCTGTGCCCAGCCCGAGATTCTCAAACAGTCGCCTCACTCTGCCATTTGGATTAGTTTTTTTTTTTCTTTGCCCAATAGCAATCATTGCAAGACTCAAAACCAAAATTTCTGGAAAGGTTCAGGAGCTTCAAGTGCAAGCCAAGAAATGGCCCTAGACCAGCACCAAAGTCAACATAAACCCTGAGCGAGAGCACAGAGGACAGATTCCTCTGCTTGAGCTCCACGCTCCTGTTATCTACCTCTAGGTGATTCCCACAGAAGCCCAAGCAACTCAGTTTTATTGGAATAATAGCCACACAAAGTACGTCTCAGATTCGCACCAGGCATATATCCAACTAACAGCAAGTGCCAACCAGAGAGATGCTCTAACGTATGTCGTAACATCTAATGCACATAAAGAGAATTTGGCATAATCAAACCAAAAAGATTTACACTGCAGGTGCTCCTGTGCACGTCTAGTGATGGAAAAGCAGCAGCCACATGAGACTGATGTGATGAGTCAAAGAGCCCAGACTGTGTGTCAAATATTTGTGATCACTGCTAAGTGTAAATAAGTTATTTTAAAATAACAGTGAATAAGCTAATGGAAATTCCATGAATTATTGTCAGAAGGTGAGCTAGCTGCAGTGTTTGCTCAGTTTACAATGGATAAACAGGTCAAAGCATACACCAGGTCTCAGCATCCCCACACCAACGGGGCTCCGCGGGAGCAAGGTCTCCAGCAAAACTGGATTTGAGGATTTGATGGGAATTAATTATAAGCGTGCACTGGGGATCCGAGGTCTCCCACGCTGCCCAGCTCCAAAGGCTGGCAGGTTAAAAACAAAGATTAAAAAAGCAGTTTCATCTGATTGTATGACGTCCTGCAGCTCAAGAAGGAAGCTTGGTTTTATGATAACAAAATCGCTGTCATATCCATGGCAAATGAGTATTTGCAAGATCACTTTTGGAAATGTTGGATCAGCAATTGATTGACTTTCTGGCTTTTTTTTTTTTCCAGTAGAGACAAGCAATAACCCACCACATATCCCAGCTTATAGATTCTGTAAAATATTATCCTCAGAAATGTAATTTTTATGGGATTAGTATTTCCTGTCTTTGTGGAAATGAGTATTTTTAGTGTAAAATACCCCCAAAATGTCTGGCTCATCTCAGTATAGAAGAACAATCAGGCTTTTTGAACTAGGCGATATTTTAGAGGGGTTTCTTTTCTCTGCTTGGATCCGTTTCAACCAAGTAAAAATCTTTTCCAGAATATGATATTTTCTGCTGCTGTCTATCCTTCATGGGATATCACAAGTACAAAATCACAAGTTTAAAATAATTTTTTTACTACTTTCAATAACACAACTGACAAAACACTCCAGAAAGCGCTGTGATATCCACAGGGCCACAGCTGCTGATTCCTGATTTCAGATCCTGATTTCCCAGCAGAGCCAACAGAAATCGCAGGAGGTGCTCCGGAGGGGGACTCAGAACAGAAGCTGAGCTCAACTGAGCCATGATACCTTTTTTTTTTTTTTTTTAAATAACGGCAAGTACTGGGACCCCTTCAGCAGAGATTGGGCTTTTTGGTGTGCAGCACAAACTGTTTAATTATTCATTGACTGTCTAATCAATCCCGATTGAATTAACCGATAGCTGCAGCTTGAAGGAATAAAGATAAGTAGTGAGGACACGCTACAGATTGTTATGAGCATTGCGGAGATCAGTGACTGCAGCTTAACTCAGCTGTGAGCTTTGGTTGAATCAGAGTGAGATACCAAAGAGAACGGCCCAAGAGAAGGTACTCTGGTGTTCTCTACAGGCACATACCGAGAGAGACACCCTCATCAAGGAGAATTGGTAATTATTATTTAAAGTGGGTGCATGCAAACCCAGAGCAAGCCACCACTGGGCTCCTGATGGAAGGGCTGTCCCAGTAGCAAACCTGTACACCCTGTACCTGCCAGGCACAGAGCAATGGGGCCAGATTCTGCTCCGAGGAGCACAGGACAGAGAGTGGGGACAGGCTGTACTGTGGGAAACCCTGGCTGGAGATTTGGAAAGACACGTTCAGCAGGAGGGCAGCCAAACTCTGGAACAGGGGACAGACGACATGGGATCTCCATCCTCAGAAGCATCCAAAATTGCCTGGACAAGAGTGGAGCAGCCTCATCCAGGTGTCCTGGCATTGGGCAGAGGTGGGACCAGCGACCGCCGAGGTGCCCACAAACCTCAACTCATCTGTGCGTTGGCCATACAGCTCCCCACCCGCTGCAGGCTGAAGTTTGGCAGCGCCGGTGCCATCGGGCTCTTTCAGGGTCCACACCAACTGTGGAAGCCTGTACTGCAGCACTGCATCCAGCTCTGGAGCCCTCAGCACAGGACAGACGTGGACCTGTTGGAGCAGGTCCAGAGGAGGGCCATGAAGATGATCAGAGGGATGGAACGCCTCTGCTATGAGGAAAGGCGGAGAGAGTTGGGGTTATTCAGCTTGGAGAAGAGAAGGCTGTGGGGAGACCTTATTGTGGCCCTTCAATACTCAAAGGGGACTTATAAGAAAGATGGGGACAGACTTCTTAGTAGGGACTGTAGCGATAGGACAAGGGGCAAGGGATTTAAACTAAGAGGGGAGATTCAGACTAGATATAAGGAAGAATTTTATTTTTTTTTTTTTTTTTTTTTTTTTTTACACTGAGGGTGGTGAAACACCGGCACAGGCTGCCCAGAGAGGTGGTAGATGCCCCATCCCTGGAAACATTCAAAACATTCAAGGTCGGGTTGGACGGGGCTCTGAGCNACTGTAGCGATAGGACAAGGGGCAAGGGATTTAAACTAAGAGGGGAGATTCAGACTAGATATAAGGAAGAATNAAGGCCCCTTCCAACCCAGACTCTTCTATGATTCTAAGCACTCACAATTCTGCATCCCCATCTCACCAAGCATCAGTCTTCCTAAAAATGGCATGAGCCAATCGCTGGCCCTTTGCTCCCAGCAGTGTTCACATCCGTGCGCCCAGGAGCAGAGATGCAAACACTGCCAAGCCTGTACTGTACCTTTCCAGTGCACCAGGACTCCTGGTGATTTCTGCTCAGTAAGTTGGGAAAAGATTTCAGGTTCGAGTTGCATTAAGATTACAGGTTGCTTCTGCATGCCCAGAAGGAGGGTACATGCTGGGGGAAGCCCTGCTTGTGTGAAACTTGCCTCCATCCGCAAGAGGTGCAAGTTGTGCAATGTTTTATAGATGTTCAAAAGAGCAAGTCTACTGGACATGTGTAGTGTATCTCCTTTTTTGTACGTTTCCTCAGTCCCGCCGTACGCAGCCTGAGCCCTTGGGGGATCATTCGCATCAACGACATTTCCTACTTATGTCGCACATTTTTCTTGATCATTTCATGTTCGCAGTGTTCGGTGGACTGGCTAAAAAAACCAACCTTGAGTAATTCATAAGGTGAATTGTGAATTCCTGAGAGGCGTAAAGACCTGGGGCCTCTGCACAGAGCCCTGGCCTTGACTGTGGCAGCGGGATGGGCAACCCAGGGAGAGAGGTGATGTGCCTCCTAATGTCGTTGACAGGAGGAGGCTTAAAGCAAACAGCCACCTTCTCCTGGGATTTAGCCGACTTCACTTGTTAACTAGTTGCATAGATCAGCTAGGAATTTAAAGTCTTATTTCTAGCTAAGCAAAGGCTTTGTGTTATTTCTACAAATAAAGGAAAAGCTGTGTAGCATAGCCAAAAAAATGAAAGTGTTTCAGTGAAAAAACTCCAAAAACCATGGAAATAGTTTCCCCACTTTCTGGTTACCCTAAGATGCTGCATTGCTTTGAGAGATCACGCTGGAACATGGTTTCTCTCCTCATCTGCAATCCCAGTACAAGAGCTCACTTTTGCAGGACTCATTTCAGCCTGGAGCAAGCAGCACTTCTGTACCGATCTGCCACACATAATTTAGTGCAATTAAGCATGATTGACAATTTCTTTTCAGGAAAGACTGTGAACAAGGCAGGGTAGGAGAATAAATAACTTTTCTCACCTAGCAAAGCCGGCTTCCCCAGGGCAGGGCAGCTCGTTAGCAGGGCCAAGCATGCATGATGAAGCAGAAGTCAGCTGCCAACAGACATCCCCGCCCCTTCATCATCAGAAATGCAAGTGTTCCCACATATAGGGCAGGACAGGCACAGAAAATCAGAGTTTTCCATACATTTTAATTAACAGAGATTCACCTCTAACTCCAGCCTGACGCTCAGACCGTCAATTGGCGGGTGATGGTGAGATCAATCCCTGTTTGACCTGGTGCATGGTCAAACCACTGAAAGATTTTCATGTTGACCTGCCAAAATGGGATCTGCACAGCCAAGTAAGCTCGGCAAAGGCTAATAAATGCATCCAAATTCTCTGATTCGCTGTGGGCTGGGCACATCTGGAATAACTTGAAAGGGTCTTTGTCTTCTAATGCTTTAATTACAATTATCCTTCATTTTCATTTGCCGCATTATTGTGCCATCATTCCAATACAGCTAATTTATAGCCAACAAAACAGTAGCTCTAAAATTAGTAACCTGCTAGGAGAGAAGAGCTATAGCAAAAGCCTGTTTCCCATAATCTTCCTTTCTAACACATCTCAGAAACCCCATGATATTCTGAATGCATTTTGAACCTCAGTGGAAGTCAATGACAGTATGAGGATGACTTCGGAATAATTCTTGCTTGAATATACTAATTTTACATTAGTTTCAGTCCTCTTACTCGTCTCGTGATAGCTGAGAGGAAGGGAACGCAAGCCACCAGGAGCTGGCAGACATTCAAAAAGCCCAGATTTTCCCACCTGAGGAGAATATGGTGCTCGGCATCGCTGCTCCCCAGGCCAGGCTTCGCTGATGCCACCCCCAGGAAACCTTCCCTCTGCAGAAGGGAAAATAGCTTCACCTCTTGAGACTGTAAGGGGTCTTCAGGGCTGAACAGGTCAGTCCAAGAATATGATAAGGCATACCAAACTGGGATTTTCTCAACTTTATATACAAACACCTTCCTCTGCACGCACAGAGTCGATCTAATATCTTAAGTCATAACATAAGGTTTTACCTATTGTCTTTAGAAGAACTTAGTATCTTTTACCAAAACAGAGCAAGCATTCCCTTCTCCCTTGTTCATGTTTTATTTAAAAACTAGGTTTCATTTCCTCTTATACTATTTGCATATTCAAATAGGCTTTCCAGAATATCTGACAATATGAAGGTATGCATCCAGTCACAAAACTGCCCGTAAAGAAAAAGTACCCGCGTTGAGGTGTCCTAGCCCAGTGTCAGACCTTTCAGGCATGGAAACACACCCGCCGTGTGCAGCCACAGTCGATGGGAATTCAGGAACTACTCGTGTAAGGCAGACCATCACAAACTGATTATAACGACCCTATAGATACTGTGCAACGTGTCCATGGAGGACAGAATTTGCACCAAAGCCACTGAAAAAGAAACTTTCTGCCTATGTATTGTATGTACTGCTGCTGGTAAATGAGGTTCCCTTGGGACTTAGGAAGTGTGATGTATCAGGCACTTGGGACATCGTTTGCTTCCCTTCAGCAATATTTTTAGAAGGGAACGGTGCTTTGCTTGACAAGTGTTAACCATTACAGACTTTCTCATGATATTGCTTATAGAACTTATTTTCTTATTCACTTATAAAAAATTTAAAAAATGCAATTTGGATTTAATATCTTCCTGCTCAGTATTTATTGTGCTCCAGGACCACTGTGCGAACTGAGCACACCCGCGCAGGACGCCTTCTGGGAGGCAGAGGCAGCCAGGCTCTGCCCTCAGCGATGAGGAGTGAACCCCAAGCAGGAGCAGGCGCTGCGCAGGGCAGAGGGCTCGCTGCCGGCACCAGAACCCATCCCTTTCCTCACGGACAAATGGGCTCAGACGATTTTGCCACCAGAGCCCGGGAGGTACCCGTGGGGACAGAGCTGCCGACGAGGGGGTCTGGATGGAGTCAGGGATGCGGAGGCAGCGGCTGACCCTCCCCACAGGCACCTGCCTGTGCCACCATCTCCCCTTCATCCTCTAAAACCTACCAGCATTTCCCAGCTTTGCAGCACCACCAGGCTGCCGTGGTCCAAACCACTGCCAAAAATAAGCACAACACTAAGAGAAAGAAGATATATATATACACACACACAGGGCTTATTTACCCTTAGGTTCCCACCCATTTTATAGTAAAACACCAGTTACCTCCATTAATATTTTCTACCTGACTACAAGCAGCACCACTCTGATTCCTTTTAAACACACACCTAACAGGAGAACAGCGGCTAAAACCTGACAAACCACTTCAATTTCCTTCTTTCACGCTTTCAGAATAGCTTGACGGAAAGTAAGGAAGATCACAAAAGTCCTTAACTGATTTCATTTTAGGGCTAGAGCAATGTCAGCAAGATTAAATCCTCCTGGCCATAGCTTGGGAAGAAATCCCAAACAGCGTGGAAGGTGTGAAAAAATGGGTTATTAACTCCTGGTCTCAGTGTAACTTCTGTTCCTGCTCCAAACGTGCTCACGCTCTCAATGTGTGCGACTGAATATAAATTGGGATGCGCATATGTATCGGGGCTGGCTGGGATGGAGTCAATTTTCCCCATCGCAGCCCCCATGGTGCTGTGCTTTGTATTGGGAGCTAGAAGGACGCTGACAACACACCAGCAGTTTGGCTATGCTGAGCAGGGCTCGCACAGCACCAAGGCTGTCTGTCGGACAAATCCGCCCCCACCAGCAGGCTGGGGGTGGGCAAGATCTTGGGAGGGGGCACAGCCGGGACAGCTGACCCCGACTGACCCAAGGGATATTCCAGACCACGACATCCACTCAGCAATAAAAGCTAAGAGAAAGGAGGAGGGAAGGGGGGCATTCGTTACTATAGCGTTTGTCTTCCGGAGCAACCGCTACACGTACTGAAGCCCTGCTTCCCGGGAAGTGGCTGGACATTGCGTGCTGATGGGAAGTAGAGAATAAGTCTTTTGTTTTCCTTTTGCTTCTAAGCACAGCCTTTGCTTTTATTAAACTGCCTTTATCTTGACCCACAAGTTGGGTTTTTTCCCCCTCATCTCATTTTCTTCCCCCCGTCATGCTGAGGAGGGGAGTGACAGAGCGGCTTGGTGGCACCCGGTGTCCAGCCGGGGTCAACCCACCACAGCATGAAGTGCACAGGGAATCAGACATGAGAACTACTGTTATTTTAGTGAACACTTTGTGCCTGATTTCCTTCCCAGCATGTAGAAGGGTAATAGTCAGAGGTAGCACACAACTGTTACCAGATATATTCCCCCCCAGCTCTCTTTAGAAGGAAAAAAAAAATAAGCACTGCTCCTTTTTCCAGTCTGAGCTGCATCCCCCAATACTGCGCTCCCGAGCCTGGGGTGTGCTCGTTTAATGGGAGGATCCAAAAAAATGCTTTTCCCTGTGGACCAGCTGCATTAACAGACTATACAAAAAAGTTTCTAATCTGACAGATTTTATATATTTAATATCTTACAGAATTTTCCTTCAACACAGAAGGCTGCTTGGGGTTCTGTGTAATGCTTGCAGTAAAATAATTGAGCCTAGAGTGAAACCTTCATTAAAATCTGCTTAGGATTCAGGCAGAGAAATATAAAAATAGCGAGGCGTCCTGTAAAAAGAAATGGAAAATGGTGGAAGATAAAAGGTGGTAAATACAGAGTCCGTCATTAGAAGATGCACCATGGGCAAATGCCTGAAGAGGCAGAATCATTGTCAGAAACCAGCAATATTCCCAGTCGTCATCGAGAGGAAGAGAGCCAGTTTTTTCTGACCTCGCTTGGCACCCACAAAAAGCCATCCTGAGAAAAGCACGTAAATTCTTGTGTCTTAGCCAAGAATATTGGTGTTAAAGACTTCCAGAACATGGAAATTATGTACCGGCACGGTCGCTGTGGTGCCCTACAGTAAGCGATGTGGAGAACTGAGGACACCACCTGTGTTAGGTGCTAAAGATGTTACACAACGGCATGGCAAAAGCAACTGTGTTCTAAATTCCAAACTTTAAAGCATCTCTCTGCGATGCAGAGGTGTGCTTTTACGGGGCTTGGGGTGTGTACGAACATCCCCGCTGTTCTATGTAGGCTGTCAAACCCGCTTAGTGAATTCAGTCCTGCCAGAGACATTACACATGTTCTCTCAATTTTTTTCTAATACCCATTTGAAGCTGACTTTGCAGGGAGGACCAAGAGGCAGGTGGCTCTGTCTGCACCAGCCCTCACAGCCTAGGTGCCTTGAATACCTGGCAGTGGGTGACAGAAAAGCTCCCCACGGGTTCCCAAAACAGCCAAAGTGCCTACAGAAATATGGAGGGGAAAAAAACCCCACTGTAGGTGGTAATATATAGTGATATTATATATTTATATATATGCAGAGGAATCACTTAGACCACAGTTGCAGCGATGCACAGCCCAGCGCCAGCAGCCGTGCCCCGGTGGGGGGAAGCCCTCGAGCGGCACCGCCATCAACACAACGGTGGTTAAGTGAAAAATGGCCCTGATAGTACTGCTCTGCCCTCGTACCTGCCTGGCCTGCCTCCTTGGGCACACTTGCACCAATCTTCCTTATGCTCCACAAGCACTTTTTTAAACTAAGGGGGAAAAAAAGCCAGCAGAATACTACAGCGGCAGTGAAAGAAACCTCTCCTAGCAGTCTTTTCCCCCACTAGCTTTATACCGCTCAGTTCAAATATTTGTCTTCCTGAAAATTTCTCTCGTACCAATCATACACAATTATGAAAGCTTTTTCTTCTGACAAACAGATCACTTAAACATCATGATTTTAAATCAATAGTATCCATGCAACTGATAATTAGATACTAAATCTAATATAGTCCAAAAGACTTAAAGGTCAGGCATCAAATGCTATGTCATTAAGTAAATATAAGAGAAATTGATTGCTCTTCTGTCTTACTCTATTGATTACAGGGTGGTTTTTATGGCACTTTTGTAGTCTGGCACTGTGTCTTTAGAGGAACGGCACAGAAGGTTTGCTAAGTAGTTCTGCTATTAAAACACTTCAAAAAACAGTTCATGCTGCCACCACAGACTACTAAAAAAAGTTGTAGTAAATAAATTGAGATAAGTTACAAGAAATAGCTGCAAATGCACCAGCACAGGATTACTGTGAGCTCTGCAGCTGGGTAATGGCATCATGCATACCTGCTGCAGCTGGAAGCACATGGTGGTAAGGGACAGCAGTGCTGGCTGGGAGACGATGCTGAGCACCCCAAAAGAGCAGCAGGGGCTGGGGACCACGAGGGGCCGAGCACCAGCATCCTCACCCTTCCCGTCTGCAGCTTGCACGCCAGCAGTGGGCATGGGAAGGGCTTGTGCTGGGTGAGAGTCCGGCAAGCGGCTGCACCGGACACATCAACCTACTGGTGTCATCTTTGAACCTCCCCTTACTGATGCTCAAGACACTGCGCACCCTGATTTCCTTCCTAAGGGTTTGTCAGATTAAGCCTTCAACAGTGCAGTTTAAAAGCCTGTAAATGTCAGGACAGAAAGCTGACTGCAGGCTGGCACGCAGGGGAGCAGCTCTTTTGAAAAGCGAGGACTTCAGAAGCAAGCTATATTCTGCTTATACCTTTTGGCTGGTTATGACAAGAATAATAAATATTATTTGGGTACAAATCCAATAGCAAAATAATCCCCAAGAGATACACAGACAAAGTAAGAAAGATGCAAAGAACCTCAGTATAGGTAGGTTCAGAAGCAGCTCTGCTCCCCATCTCAGTGCAATTCCTTTTTATAGCTATTTCTTATTTTATGTTGACAAATTTATTGTGAGAGCATGGAAAAAACATTGTTATGGTTTTCTATTTCTTGCACATATACACAAATCAGAAATCCCTGTAGAAAGACTTTTCTATTGCATAGATATATTTTTTTTGAGGTTCTTCATTGGGAAGAGCGGTTAAAGGACGCTCGAAGGCAGGAGTCTTATTTACAGGCAAGCCCAGAGTTATACAGCTCATCCCCAAATCCTACCAGGTTCAGAACAGTTCAGAAGTGACATTTTGATCTAGTTTGCAGTTGAGTGGGAACCAGCTGTGCTTCATCAGCACTCAGGGGTTCCCATGCACTGGAGGGGTGACTGGCACAAAAAGCAGCTGCAAGAAGCCAACTCCAAACCCTTCTGCCCGTCTCACCCTGCACCAGCTTCAGTAATAGGACCAGTGTCAGCGGATGAACATGACCTGCACTCCCGATGGGCTGGATGGAGAGTACAGGCAGTGCTCAAACTCAGAGGTCCCAGTTTCGGAGGGGAGCTAGTGTTCAGCAAGAAAAACAGCTTGCAAGGTTTTAGAGGAAAGAGAAGGTCAGCTCAGGCATCTTAACCACAGCCACACTGAGGAAGAAGCCGCTGCCTGTCATCAACTACAGCAGAACCGCAGTGCCTGCAAGCTAACCTGATGCGCATTTGCCATGTAAGACCAGTTTGCAGATGCAATCCCGTTGCAGTTCATGTTGCCAAGGCAGACACCTTTAGAGCACACTGATGCTAATGCTGCACATTGGCATAACTCATTCTCTTACCCAAGGCCCCCAGTCCAGAGCCCAGCCCAGCAGCCTGCACCGGCGCAAGGCTGCTTCTGCTCAAAGCAGGCGATTTCTGCCTCACTGGGATTAGAGCAGAGTGAGAGCTGCAGGACTGGGCACTCGAAGAGGATGCAAAACAGCTTGGGAGGGGAGACAGATGCATGAGCCTGCAGCAACAGCAATCCTGCCCTTTTACACACAATCAAGGCATTAGAGTCTATACAGTGCAATAGAGTTACTGCTCTTCTGGGAACTGCAGTCGTGAGTGCCAGTAATGCATTACCAGGTTTGGCCCATGAATTCATGGGAAACAGATCTCACTCTCGCCGGCACGCTGCCATGAAGCTAGGCTGTTTGTCCTGAGCACCCAAAGGTGGGGTGTGAGCTCTACCAGGTCATTCTCCTCTGCGACTTCTTCAGGCTCACATTGAGCTGCAGGCAAAGCACCTATGTCAACCAGATGCCATGCAAGTTTATCACATTCTGGGAACAGAAAGGACCGGAAGAAACATGCTGTACCAAACCTGGGCAGGGGAGCAGCAAGCCAACATGTGAAGTTGTCTACTTTTTCCTCAGTTTCCCTTCTGCAGCTACTTGTCTTCAAATCTGAGCTTTTTGGGAAAGATTGCTTCCTTTTACTCTCTGTACAGGGTGTAGCCCAGTGGGATCTGCTCACTGGGACTCTTAGGCACAGCAGTAATAAGAGTAATGCATTACACTAACATCCAGCTTCATTTGTTCAAAGTGTTAAATCATCATAGGCGGCAGTCCTACAGCACATGAGAGATGCGTGCTGTGCCCCGCAGTGCAGAGAGGAGCGGAGGGCACGGCCTGGGGAGGGCTGTCGGAGCACCCTGGGTCTCCCAGCCGTGCCCGAGGGCTGCAGCAGGGAAGGAGCCGTGCCCTGGAGCTGCCTCGCTCCAGACGCTGGCATCCTGAACATGAACACACCGGGTCTGCCCAGTTTGTCCCCACATTTGGAGCAATGACTTGGATGTTTCAAGGCAGACCCGGATCTGCAAGAACATCTGCAGTACAGATGATGCGATCTGACCTCAGCTGTGCATCTTATCTTTGCAAAGGAGGGAGGAGCGGTACCACGGGACTGCTAATAGCTCTGGGATGCAGCTAAGCATCAGCTTCTGTTTCAGATGCCCCATGGCAAAGCCGCCCACCCAAGCCGCCCTCCCCACGAGGGGCAGAGCCCACAGGGTCTGATTCCAATCTGACCCAAGGAAATATGGCATTTGTGTGCAATCTTTTAAGCATCAGACACTACTAATCCTCTTCACATGGCACTTGGGCAATCATTTTCCTTTGCTCCACTGCAGAAAACCTTACAAAGGGAAAGTGTCTGCCAGGAGGAAATCCCTTTACTGCAGCCCAGCTGGTGGCTGACATCAGGAGGCAGACCCTGCTCTGCAGCACGGAGCGGCTCCCACCCTGGTTCTCACCAATGCTATCATGCAAAATGCAATTTCAGGAGGGGAAGATTATAGAATCATAGAGTATCTAGAGTTGGAAGGGACCCATAAGGTCCAACTCCCTGCTCCTCGCAGGACTACCTAAAACTAAACCATATGACTAAGAGCATCCTCCAGATGCTCCCTGAACCGATGACGGGAACAGTTCTGCTTTTCACCTCCACCCCAGTCACACAGCACCTTAATATAGATCTTTCATTCCATATGGTTAAACGTGGCCTTGGGACACACCCTGGACCCAGGGCAGAAGTGCCCGGTGAAGCCAGCTCTGCTCCTAGAAAGCTCCGGCTCACTTTGCAGCACTGCTGGCCGGGCTGGGGCAGTGCAGCTGCACCAGTGCGCCTCCTGCTCAGCCTCCTGCGATCTCCAGTAGCCCCCGCTGCCCGGAGGGAGGAGGGGTGCACCATCGCTGGCTTTTGGTAACAGCTGGAGGAGAGGGCAAGCCAGGAGATAAATGCATTTTTACTCCTGGACCAAACACCACAAAACCTAACTTGGTCCATGACCAGGACTGTGCCGTGTTACTAAAGTGAGAACACTAAATGGCAACTGGCTCCAGAGAAATTGATTATTTTTTTCTTTTTACATTTGGACACACAAAGAAATGATTTTATTGCCTAATGGGATGGTATAAAGTGCTTTCCAAGACTGCTTAAATATTCTATTTTTGAAATCTAGGATTAACAACTCATTAAGTTGTATTAAAGCACTCAGAAGCTGTGATTTTGCTCCCTGGATAATTGAACAGTTTGTCCATTGTGCTGCTTTCCTCGGTGACAGTTTAGTTTTTGCCTTGATCTAATGGAGGCATGACGGCTGGCTTGACATAACCCCCACTACCAGCTGATCCATGCAGCTACATGCAGCTCCCTGGACCCTGCAGAGAGCTGTGGGGACCCAGCACTGCAAGAAAGATCCTTTCTCTGAAAAAAAGAGTCCATTTCTAGTCCTTCGAACTATACTTCATGGTAAGCAATCAATAGAGTTGAGAAATAACAGTCCCTGACTTTTTCCTTCTACATCTTGTGGAAAATCCCTACTCCCATCACAGAGCGGAGGTGGACTCTGCAGCCAAGCAAGGGAAAAGCTGGCATGGAGGAGGATGACTCAGGGTGCTGCCCCTTCCTCCCGCCAACAGCAACGTGGGGGGTTCATGACACGCCTTTTAACAACTTTAGGCTTATTTTAAACAACTTGTAGTCTCCTTTCACGTTTTCTTGCAATTGGTTTCACTTTTGGTAACTGCACCCCCAGCCCCATCCAACGCGTGGTGTCCCGGAGGGGCCAGGACGCCCCGCAGGTCCTGGGGCTGCTGTAAAGGCCAGTTTTGAATTATGCAGGGATACACCCACTCCTGTGCGTCAGCTCCCAGGGGAGTATATAGAAATATTTTTCTTCCTGAACCCTAATTTCTTCCACAAATTACCAATGGGAGGAAGTAGTTACACTGTGAAATAAATGTGGACTTTTCTGATGATTTCCCCATTCGAAAACTGCCAAGACACTGCTCTTAAATGGACAGTTTCTCTAAACATCAAAATATGGATACACCCTTTCAGAAGGCTGAAATTTAGTCCAGTAACAATGGGGTTTTTTATTAAACACGACCATAGACTCATGCAGAACAACCATTAACTATGACAAGCAGATGTTAAAAATTGTTATATTAAAAAGGTGGAATTCACTCCCTCTCACCTGCCTGCCTCCTTTTGGGCAGTGGCAACAAGCACAGTTTAAAAGGATAAGTCTCTCCATGGGGCAGTAAAAAAGGCGTTGGATGGCTGTGTAACTGCGCTAGAGCTATGTACAGACCAAAAGAAATAAATGCAAAGCCAACCTGCAGCCTGCCCCGGCGCAGGGATGAAAGCAGCCGACACCAAGCCTCTCATCAGGCCGTTGCTCAACGGGTCAAAGGCTCGTGCACAGACAGGCGTTTGGGAGACAAAGTGCCAAAATGCACCAGCACCTCCACACCCCACCAAAATCCCTTCCGGCACGCTCTGCCTGGAGCCCCCGGGTGCTCAGAAATGCCTCTGAAGCGTTGTTTAACGAGGCTGGTGAGGGGTCTGGAGCACAAGTCTGATGAGGAGCGGCTGAGGGAACTGGGGGTGTTCATCTGGAGAAGAGGGGGCTGAGGGGAGACCTTATCGCTCTCTACAACTACCTGAAGGGAGGTTGTAGGGAAGCGGGTGCTGGACTCTTCTCCCAATAAACTAGTGATAGGACGAGAGGAAATGGCCTCAAGTTGCATCAGGGGAGGTTTAGATTGGACATCAGGAAGAATTTCTTTACCGAAAGAGTGGTTAGGCATTGGAACAGGCTGCCCAGAGAGGTGGTGGAGTCGTCATCCCTGGAGGCGTTCAAAAAAGGTGTAGACGTGGCACTCCAGGGCCTGGTTTAGGAGTCACGGTGGTGTTAGTTGATGGTTGGACTTGAGGATCTTAGAGGTCTTTGCCAACCTTAATGATTCTATGATTTATTTTAAAGCATTATTTACACTGCCAGATCACTGGCTTTTCAAGAAAAGCAGCATTTGGCACATCCAGGCAGGGGTACATCTTTTGACCACCTAATTTTTCCATCCAAATATGTACATGAGTCCAGTGAGAGATTTACCTTCAGTCGGTCCCTTGGGCCACAATCTCCATTTCTCTTGTTTGAAAAGCAGCCATCCCTTTCCACATCTCATCCTGTGCATCTCTTAATAAAACCCATTCACAGCACACCTATAGAGATAGGGTACGTAGTACATATCGTGGATATTTGAACATTAGTAATCCAACAGCATCTATTTACCCAAATGACTTCTCTTGTCAAATGCTCTGTTGCACTAAAACAGTGCCAGCAGCCCATTTAACAAACCTACACTGATTTTGTTCATTATTTTTCACCCCTGTCTGCAAGTTACACAGTTTATTTCTCCATATCTCTCCCCACATCACATCCCAGGGTGCAATCCCAGACCTCAGCAAGATTGGTTTGGGTCTCATGGCACCACCCAATGTAATTAACACACTTAATTGCTTACTGCCCTTGATTTCAGGTGTTCCCTTGGAAACAGCTCTTTAACTGACACGGAGACATCCTCCAGAGTGCCTACAGGATTTAAACCTATCAGCCCTGAAAGCCAGTAGCCTTATGACTCTGGGTAATCACGTCACTTGAAAGTTGTATCCATCTTCATACAGGTCATAAGCAGATGCAATCACTCCCTAGAAATTAACACCTGCAAGGGCCACTGCAAGAGACACCCTTAATATTTAAAAATATTTAATTAGAATATGCCCCCAAATTTGTCAGCCAGGATGGTAGTTTTGGTCGTTCAGAAGTGTCCAGCATTACTTTTCTCAACAAGCAGTTTTATCACAAGAATAACTAAACAGATGAGGAGGATGCAGAACTGCTGCTCGTGAACCCACCCAATGGCTTTCGGCAGCAATTTTCCAGATAGAAGAAATGTGGGCTTTTATCTGAGCTTCAGTAAAGCGTTCTATCAATGCTAAATAGGAATTAATTGTAAAAGATGGAAGACGGGGATTGGCATGAATGACGTGGTGTTGGCCAAAATAATTAAATGGTTTGCATCAGCGGAGCAAGTACCACGGAGCTGGAGGAAGGTTTCCAGTGGGGATCTTTAAGGATGGAATTTGAACAGATCTCACGTAGCAGAAGCAGACTGACAGCATTTGAGGGAAATCAGAGGAGGATTAGGAGAGGTATATCATACAGGAACCAATACCACTGAATTTTGCTGTATTTCTAAAATAACACATCCTCCGTATTCTCAGACTACAAGGTCATGCCGGGAGGGTTTACTAGAAAGTTTTCTGTTAAAGGCTCAAAAAAAAAAAATGCAGTGAGGAGGAAACACTATTTCACAGTAATTGTAAACAATTAGACAAGTACTCTCAAGAAGCATGCTGAGCCTCCCCACAACCATTTTACTTCAATGCCTTACCTGTTGTTATACAGAGTAATCTTCTATGCTGCCTAACACGAGTCGGGGCTGGCACTGGCTCAGAGCAGCTGCTGTGAGCAGCAGTTGGGACTCTGACCTCCACAGGTCCCTTCCCACCAGCTTTACATGAGTTTAGGACATGAAAGCATGGGCAGGTCAGGCAGCATCTCCCATTTAAAAAAAAAAATGCAGCCAGCCTTTGCCCATAGTGAAATGTATATCCGTGGTCAGCCTGTAACAACATTAAATAAGTGACAGATCATTTGGCCACAACGAAGAGCAGAGCAGAGGAAGCACCACGCTGCAATTGGCCCGAAAAACACGCTGTGCCACTGGGGGTCCCCACAGATCCCCGTTCCTGCCTGCATCTCCCCCGCTTCCCTGCAAGGGATCATTAGGGCTGGCCGAGGAATAGTCCATAATATTTCTGAGTATCAATTCAAATCATAGATTTTTTTTTTTTTTTTAAAAATATGAGCTGGTTTACAGCTAAATGCCCTCTTGCTCATTAAAGCAGGCAGTTAGCATGTTGATGGAGATACAGGACTAAGTGAAGCACGTGTGCCAGGCTCATCTGTAGCCAGTGGAAGGGGCAGGCTGCTCAGAGGGAAAGCAGAGCCTGCACCTTTCCCATCAGGTGCACAAGCATGTGAAGAAAATGAAGAGTCCAGGGTCTATTTTCAGACTCCAGTAAGTCCATCTCAGAAGGGAGGGATCGATCAGAGTGTCTGATGTACGCACAACCAGGTGTCGGAGCAGAACACACACAGAAAAGCCTGGGAGCAAAACCTCAGGCTGCTGAATTGGCAAATACTTGTCGCAGCAGCACAGGGCACGATACAGACGAGCCATGCTCGGCGCATCGGTGCTCCAGCCTGACCGGCAGCTGGTGTGGTAAGTACAGGCTAGGAAAACAAAACGCAAGTCACCCAAGCTGGCAAAGCCATTATCTTCAAAAAAAGACAGATCTCTGTCTGTGCCACAGGTGGAAGGGACACAGGAGATGCTCCCGGGCTGCCCCACCACACGTGTCCCACGGAGAGAAGTGCTCATCTCCCGCACGGCCGAGGCCATTTCTGAAGAGCCCCGAAACCACATGCTTCACCACAGATACAATACGCTCTCATTACAGTTCATGTTGCCTCTCTAAAGCCAAACCGAATGGCAGTGACACCGTGGAAATGAATCCGGTTTATCTCCGCATGCAGCTGGAGACATCGCAGCAGACATCAAGTGAGAGGGAAGGTCTATGGGCGGAGGGGGTGGTAAGAGAGAGAGCAGCAGGGGCTGCTGATGGAAGTAGGATTTGTGCTTTTATTCCCCTCTATGGGGGAGAAGTAACAGGCATTTTTCTAACTGATTAACCATTTGGGGAATAAAAAATACCACCCAAGAGTAAAAATTAGTTTCAAGTCAAAATCAAAATATAAGGAACCTGTAGATATCTGTGCAGCCAAACACACACACACACATACAGGAGTGCGTGCACAAGTCTCTTACCAGCTGATATCTGTCTTCTCCCCAAAACACTGATACCTGCCGGACTGTTCTGTGAAAGTACATTTTTAAGACGTTTCTTCTGAAATGGTTTACCTGAACTTTGAAAGCATATTGCTAGCAAATTAATGCTCTGTGCCTTTGCACTCCGCAGTGATGAGCCGTTGGTAAATGAGTTTTCCTTCGGTCCGAGTTAAAGCAAGGGCAGAGGAGTGTGACGCTGCAGGGAGGTGACATACCGGCAGACCCAGGCCCTGGCACTAAGCCAGGCTCTTTGACGAGGCTCAGAGTGCGGTAGTACAGATGCACGCAGAGTAGCCTCGATTTTAAGCAGCCTACAGAAGAAAAGAGGTAGCACCTTCAACGCCAGCACAAACGCAGCCAGTAGCGCCAGTGTCACCGGGAAGGCACTACAGTATCCACAAACACCAGTGCCGTCCCCACGGGGAAGGCTAACAGCCCAAAGGGGACGGCTCTCCAGAAAAGCCAGTTATGGTGCAACCGAGATTCAGAGCCACGGCAGGGAGGGAAGCCGCGACTCCCTGCTCTACAGCACCGTGTGTTAAGCTGAGCTACGTCCAAACCCGGCTGCACCAGCCTCAACCCTCTATAGGGCATCGTGGCGTTTGCTGCACCAACATCTGCCTAAGCTAGAAATAGCAATTTTCCCATGGGCAGGCGTATCTTTCACTAACTTTTTCAAATTAGCTTTTAGAGTCATTCTGATCTATAGGGCTGGGACCCAGCCACGCATGTAAGTGCGTGCATGGAAAACTCCACAGCCCACAAACCTCTCCTGGACGCAGCCCAGAGCAAGTTGCACCACAGCCGGTCTGCCTGCCCAGCAGAGCGCTCACTAAGGCAGGCACCACCATAGTCTAGCTTCAACACGTTGCTTAAATCCTTTTTAAAACCCTTATGTAAATTTACGCTATCCCTGCAAATTGTAGGAGTGAATAGTGCGTTTCAAAAGTGATGGCAATCAAAAATGTATTGCAGTCGTGGATTCCCTAGAGCTGTCTCAATCAGTGAGCAATAAATTCATGCAGAAATACCTGGATCAGACAAATGAAACCTTGGAACTATGAAAGCTTTGCAGAGTGTCTTCCCCTCTGAGCACATGTACTTAAGGAAGTCAAAACTGAACTTGGGGTTATGAAAAATAATCTTTACATCGATTGTCCCATCGTATCACAAAGCCACTGCTGATGTGCCACTAAGAGCTTCAGTCTCACTGTGGGTGGGTACGGAGTACAGCTGAGCTATGGAGCTACACAGTCACCAATAGACAAAGTTATTGACTTGTGAACCAAAACGATATAGTATGAAACTATCTTAAAGTTATCTCAGACACTTAAAAAAAAATTAACTGTTCCACAGAATCCAACACCAGCCCTAATGAAGGCATCAGTAGCGGATACAGCCGGTGGAGTTGCTATCACGGGTAGCTGATGGAGGTCTTCATAGCGCTGCTGCTACCGGACAAGGGAAACGGGGGGGTGTTCTGTTACCCCCCGCTCCTTCACCCATACTGCGTGGAAAAACCTGAGCTCCAGCAAAAGAGAAGCACTAGGCAGACACAACATTTACAGGTGTGGTTCTTCAAAAAATTCAGAGTCTTAAAGCAAATAAAGCCATATCTCACATAAATCCTATACGCAATGTTTTAAGTTACTGTTTGATTTTTAATTTCATGCTTTAATATTTTACTCATTTCCTGGGGATATAATGTTCACAGTTCAAAAACTGTACAAAAATATTTTTTTTTTCTTGTTGAGATGCACAGAAATCTTCCTCTGTTTCTAGAGCGGTGACTTGATGTTTATATGACAGCCATTCAAATGAAGTTAAAGCCAAGTACTTTTCACCTCAGAACCTCAAGCACATATAAAATATTATTTGCACATTATATCACTTCTTTAAAGGCACGAGACTTCCATGTGTGTGGAGAACAGAGCGGGAAAGAAAGGCAAAGCAATGGATCCAGGGCTGCATCAGTGATACAGGGAAGTTAAGAGGCTTCTGCAGCCCTAACGTCCACACGTCAGTCACTATAAAACACTTTTTCCACTTTACCTAGAAGTAGCATTTAAACACAGAGGGTGCAAGACAGGACCACGGGTATTGGAAACACCTCCCTCCCCCTCCTGCAAATGCTGAGCTACACTCACTGTTTGAAAGTGCACCCCAGAGCAAAAAGCTCAGCACTTCATTTTTTACTTTCTTTTGCTCTTTTACTCTTAAAACTGTTAAGTTATTCCCGACTCTGATGCAAGCAGAGGGGCAGCTACCGCACGCAGCCGGTCAGCCCTCGGCACCCACACGAGCCCGGAGCGCAGCTCCCCAGGGAAGGCGGTTGCAGGTCCCGGTGGCAGCACCCCTCGCCACCCTGGTTGCCCAAGGGCCACCAGCACAGACCCAAGCGGTAGCAACCACGAGGGCTCCAGCAGGACTTACGCTTTTTGCTGCCGATTCGCCTTTTGCAGTGACCATCCCTTGGCAGTTACTCTTCTGCTACATCTTTTCTACCATCCAACACTTACTGCTGCCAGTTCTAATGCTTCCTAGCAGCCCTGACTGCTCAAGCAAACCCCTCCGTGCTTACAGAACTGCAGATGAAACTTATATCATTAATCAGGAGACTTCACTGCAGCTGGGCAGTACCAGCAGTTCCTCAGGCAGGGCACGGGGCTCCTCACCCAGCCGGCTCCCACCCCGCTCCCCTCCCGCAGAGCCACCCAGGACCAGGCACTGCAAAACCGGTCTGAAGCAAGAGAAGACACCTGAAAGCACAAAGACCCTCACTCAAAAAAATAATTAATTTTAAAAAACCCCCTACCTTTCATTTTACACTGTACTTTCAGGAACAAGACCTCTTCTCCAGCATCTCCTGGGACAAGCAACAGACTTAGACCTAGCTCAGGGCTCTGTTATATGTAAACTAGGCTGCAACACCTCCCACCCCCTTGCTTTCCCCCTTCCCGGGGCTCTCCTACACCCTGTCCTGATGACCGGGAGGTAGGAACGGGTGATCCCTAGCAGCTGGCTCTGTTTACTTCATTCACACCTCCCAAAGCAAGATATCACTTCATCCTATTAAAATAAAAACTTTTTCTCATTGCTTATGTGTTTAAAAAGTGAATTACTACCATTCTATACTACCTATACTACAGTCTATACCGTAACTGCCCTGACTGTAGGAAAAGCGGTGTGATGGCCGTAGGCAGAATAACGGGCTTTTGTAGTTGCCCTTTATCAAGAGCACTACCACACCCTCTGAAATTAGACCAGAGCTTTGCTACATCATCCTGTGATTTAAGGCCTTGAGGGAGAGGGGCTTAAAATATTAAGTAAAATATTGATTGCATATGATCAGATTCTGTCAGATTGTACAGTCTGATATATTATACTGTATATTGATGGATATTAGACTTGATAATACTAACTTTAAAAAAATTGTTGATTGACATTGGCAGATATCTTCCCTTAAATAGAATCAGCTCCTTCTCCAAAATTTGTTTCACTCTTGGTCTACCACAGACACCTAAGAAAAGACAGCATCGTATCCTTGAAACTGAAAGCCTGATCTGCGTTGTATTCATTGCGCTCTCGGAGGACGTTGCGCCTGCAAGCTGGGAATATCACATTCAGGGACCAGTTTTCACTCCCAGGGATCCTTCTTGCGTTTGTGTAGCGCACGCTTGAGGTTTGTACGGAAATTAAACACATAGGAGTGCTAACTAGCACAGGAAAATAATGAATCCTTATGAAACAAAGGTATAATCAAAAGCTGGTATTGAAATTAACTTAGGTCATGTTACTATAAAGTTTTGATAAAAAGCAACACTGAGAGAAGTATCATTTTAAGGAAAGCAACCTCTGAGGTTATCTGGCACCAGGGGCGTTGCGAAGTGCCATCTGTTAACAGCTGTGAAATAGATCTGCTTGTAATTGCTAATACCACAAGTGAGATACGCTGCTGCAACGCGGGATGTTATCTCTGGATAAATACAGCATCTGTGTCTGAGAGGTTCCAGCTGTTGCAAAAGTGCTGTACTAAACGACCTGCCATAGGTGGCTGGCAGCACCTCCACAGGGCCGGGGCCAGCAGGCAGCCCCGCGCCCGGGCGGGCAGCAGGATGCTGCGGAGGGGGTGTCCGGGCGGGTACCAGCCATCCCTGCCGCCGGCACTGCCTTGCTTGAGCCGCACAGCATTTGCAAAGGCAACTGATGCTGGCCCTGCTGCCAGCCAAGGCTTCTTGAAAAATATTTCTGCATTTTCAATCGAGGCTGTTGGCCAGAAACCAGAGTCTTGCTCTGCTGTTTCCATCTGGATTAAAAAAAAAAAAAAAAAATTAATTAACATGCACTGCACTTGGTGCAGCCTTGTGTCAATAAAAGCACCAAGTCCTGTTTCCCAGAATGCGACAGCAAGCAGCAGGTGGTTGTCCTGCCCAAAGTTGCTCAGCTCCATGTTTTCAGGAAACATTTTGCTGGAGAACCTCCATTTCCCCTCTGAGCAGCACTGGCCATTTTCTCTGCCCCAACCTGTGCAACCTGGACCCAGTCCCAGCACAAGAGCTGACCAGTGCCTGCCGAGCCTCAGCGGGCCATAGTGATGCCCACACCTAGCAATCATGTAGTTAAAAACAATTAACTCTTTTGACCCAAAGAAATACAATTTTCTCCTCCTTAATTTATATTAGCACTCCCGGATGTCAGCTTGTTCACAACTCCCTAATTAGCCACAGGTTTTCCTGTTTCGGTTTGAAGAAATTGGGTTAATTTAAGATAATTTTGTAGTGCTTATTTTAAGCTCCCTTTCAGAAATAATTTTATTAAAAATGTGGTTGAAGTCTTCCCGTTTAAATGCTAATAACAGCTTAATGAAAATACCGTTTGTAAACTCTTCCTTCCAGGCCTTGCACCTGAAGGAGCCGCACTGCTGTGCACGTTGAGGAGTCTTCAAAAGCCATGTTTTAAGGAAGAAACATTTTAAATGCCTTTGCTGACCAAGAGCCAGTATCCCAGATGAGAAAACCGCTGCTGAAGTGCATTTCATCTCAAAGCAACTTTTAATGAACAGATAAGTGCCGGGTAGGACCTGCTCTAAGACCTCTGGAAGTCCCATGGATCCATCAGGCGGATGGTGGATTCCCAGCCCCTTGTGCTCAGCCGCCTGGGATGCTGTCAGCTCCACAGCCCCGTGCTGCCTACTGAGGCCTTGGAAATACATGACTGCACTCAGTCTTTTGAGATTTAGCCTTCCCTGTGCTCGTCCTGAGCCTTTGGAAAAAGAAGAGGTGTCTCGTGGTCTTCTGCCACAAGGCTGAACCGCCTCCATTCGAGCTCACCTTTAGCCGAGCCCCAGCACTGGAGCACGCTGCCTTGTAGAGGAGATGTCTCCACCAGTCCAGCTCCAGCCTTCGTTGTTTGTTTGTGGCCTGGGTTTGTTTAAATATTTATTCAGGTGCCTAATGCATTTTTTCCAAAGCAATCTGTTATGACAATAAGTCTCTATGGGACTAGAGAAAGAGCTGTGCCTGTGCAAGGTGAGGGTATCTCAGCAAGATACCCTGCCCGTGACAGCACCCTCTCCTCGTGCATGGTGCGAGACAGGGGCCCTTGCAATTTGCTCAGCCTGTCTTCACCGGGAATGCCGAAATAAGCCTTCCCTAGCCCTGGTGGGTGTGTTTGCAAGGCGAGCAGGAGACACCCCGGGGCTTTCCGCAGCTCAGTCTCCACGCAGGGCTGCAATCACGGCTCCCTTCCACGCTACGCAAGGTTCACGCCGCATTGGCACGTTACAGCACGTCTTGTCAGGCATTTTATACCCACCCAACAACATGGCAGGCTCCCGCCGTGCGTGAATTCTCCCTGAAATTGATTTGTAAGTCCAGAGAGGGCACAGAAAGCCGGTGATATACTGGGGAAGGCATTAATACCACTTCCCACAGGGTTCATGCAGAAGGGTACTTTTGTAACATGAAGATGTATTTCTTTGTGTCATGTCCGTATCCAATTTTTACAGCTGTCTCCCTCTTACTAATTACCTCCATCCCAGTGGGCAGCCAAATGACATGCCAAGATAGCTCAGAGTGAGTACGGAGCCTGTTGGCTTTATCCAGTGAAAAATAAGTCAATATATTAATTTACACAATTGCAATCTCTTGGGAACAAATTATCCTTTGCAGCGCATCTGGCCAGGTGCTGTGACAGCCCCGTCAAGAACCAACTGCAGACGTAAAGGAGCTAATAATCCTTACAGGAAAACCACAGCAAGCACCTCGGGGAGACAAACCGCTGCTCCTCTGCGGCTGGGATGTCTTCATCAGGTGTCCGGTCCGGCGGCAGGGGAGGAGGAGCTGCCAAACGTGAGCCTCGGGGCTGGAGAGCAGCGGGAAGGCAGAAGCCACTTCTCCGCTGCCGTTGTGGGAAGCCAGCCCAAAACCAGACCCGGCGGCGGTGCTGCCAGCATCCCTGCGTCCTGGTCCCAGGCTTCGGCCATTTCGGGGAGTGCTCCTAAGGAGCGTGCCCCCCTCAGGGGGTGCACCCCAGCAAACCTCCTCGGGAGCCAGTAGCAGCTGCACTTGCACATCTGCTCACTCCGGAGTTTAGACTCTATAAAATAAATGCGCCGTCCTTTATCCCAGCGGCCGGCAAATACGCATGGGAATGGTTCAAAGGTGTGCCGGGGGCAGTTAGACTGGGCATTAGGAAGCATTGCTTCACCGAGAGGGTGGTCAAACCCTGGAACAGGCTTCCTGGAGAGGCGGTCGATGCCCCAAGCCTGCCAGTGTTTAAGAGGCATTTGGACACCATGCTTTGGCTTGGTCAGCCCTGAGGTGGTCAGGCTGTTGGACGAGATGATGGTTGTAGGTCCCTTCCAACTGAAAAAACTCTTTCTTCTATTCTACATCAGTCTGGCACCAGTGTACCTCCGTTTCCTTTCCGCAGTCGTACCCCTGTTTGTATCATCCTCACTGTGAACTGAACCAAACCCTGCAAATTTATGGGATTGTTTTCCAAGCTTTCATTATCGGTAATTGCACTTTTTATAGCAAAATGGAAGAGAACAAAGTTGTGAATATTTATACTCCGAAGCCCGGAGGATCCTGTTGTGAGGTATTAGCTCTGCTGACGGCATGGGTTCTCAGCTGGAGACCGGGATGAAAGAGGTACTGTTACAAGCCTTTCTTAAAATTAAAAAAAAAAGCTCATAAAAGGCACCTGTCTGTTCTCTTCATTAAGCTTGCCTGATGAAGGCCTCGGGGGAGCTGATCAACATGAATATTTTTCCACATCTCAATAGAATAAATATACTTAAAATCAGTCACCAAACGAGAGTGTATTTATAGCTAATTACCAGTGGAATACACCCGGAATGGAACAGAGTGTGTTTCACACATCCATTGACTGGCATGTTTTATAAATACACAATTTCTCACATCCTCGGATAAAGTAGTTTAAAAGGCTGAATCTTGTTTTCATTGCCTTGATCAAAATAGAACAAATTAAGATAATAAGCAAAGTGAAAATATAGAAAAAAAAACCGCTGAAAAAATCAAACCTGCAGTTTTCTAAAATTTCCCTGGGGAGATTCCCAGGCATTTATTAGGCAGCGTAATTCCCAGGGCGAAGCGTGCTGGTTGCGAGCGGGCTGCAGGCAGGTACCCGGCCATCTTCCCACCTTCCCTCCCCGCTGCTGATGCCCTCTGCGGGAGCAAAGGCAAGTTGCTCTTAAGTACCAAATTACACCCTGCTTATCACAATCATAAAAGCATTAAATTTTGGTTTTAGTCTATTTTTAAAATAGATTTTTCATAATGGTGATACTTGGAGATATGAAACCCAGTGAGGCACAGGACCGGCAGAAAGGGAGCGAGGAGGGCTCGCAGCTGCAGGGATTGCTTTGGTGGGGCAGGGCAGCCCTCCCTCAGCTCTCAGCACTGCAGGGCTCTTCAGCAGTCACATTAACTAGGCGAAGTTTCCTCCAGCCGATGAAGATTGCGCGTGCATTAGGTGCCCTTAGGTGTTGCAGTGAGTGGTGACCAAAGCGTCCCACAGCAAGCACTGTGAAATGACATTATAGCCGGGGGAGGGAGAAATACCACCCCTGTAGTGTTTGACAGCTTATAAACAAACAAATAACCCGGGTGGCTGCAGCTCTGATCAGCACCTACAGAGGAAAACGGCCCAGATAAGGGCAGGACTGTCACAGCGCAAAATAGATCATATTTTTGACAACAAGCTTTGGATCACACCTTTGCACCCAAACGCCTGCAGCAAGAGGAAGGGACTGAGAACCTTCTCCAAAACACAGGGCAGAAACTGGAGTCTCCCATTTACTGCAGGGAGGTTTGAACCGGGTTACACATACATTTAACAGCCAAACCGTTCTGTGGTCTTCAGCCCCATCGAACCATGGTGTTTGGACAAGATACAGGACTGTCCCCAAGTCCCTCCTGCCTTCTCCCCTCCCTGTGGCCCCTAATCCTCTCTTCCCCTAGCCTGAAGCTTTACACTAATAAATGAAGCATATACTACCTCCAGCATCCATAGGCACGTGGTTTACTTAAGTCCCAGCCGTACAGAGTTACCCAAAGATCAACATGACCCTGCTAGCCTGGAGAGTGACTGATCTCCAGAGCATCTTGTGGGATGCAAGGGAAGGCACGGTGACATTTAACCCATCCAACCGAGAATCTCAGCTGTGCCAGCATACCCTACGCCTACCATGACTTGGCAAAACAGGCTGTGCTCCTTGGTGGCTCTCAGCGGTCCCCAAGCTGGGGATGCAGAAGGACCCCTGTCCCCGGCCGAGCTGGAGCTCCCTTCTGCCGAGGAGCAGCCGCCTCTCCTCCGCCGTCCCTCCCTGCAGAGCGGGGCAGAGCCGGTGCCTCCGCCAACTGCTGCCCCGTGCAGGAGTGCCCCTGCCTCCCCATCACTTCCCTGCAATGACTCTCCAAAGCAGCATCAGAACAAATTAAGGATTTTCCCTCCTGGAAACTCCCTGTCTCCGAAGCTGAAGAAGAGCCGTGCTGTGAGTCTCCTTGGGAGGGTCCCCGCACTGCTCACCCTGGGAGGTTAGCAGCGATACTCGCCACCAGGCACGGAAAAGCTTGCTCTTTCTGGAAGTGGGAGATAAGGAACGATGTGAATGCCCACAGCTGTGGAGGAGCCTGGGCAGCCCTTTGGGATTGCACTCGGTGGTTCCTCGGTGTTAGCCGGAAAATGCAGGATGCACACCTACATTAGCCAGGGATGGGAAGGTGCCCTGTGCTGCGTTGGCATCTCGAGCACTAGTACGTAGGGGCTATTCACAGGCACTCGTCTCGGGAGAGGTTGGTGCCAGCTATCAGAAGCTCAGGGAAACTTTCATGAGTGCCGAGTGATGATAAAATGCAGCGTTGGCGTCGGCTGCACCCTGCTCAGTGGCAGTCAGCGGGAGCCAGCTGAACTGCACCGGTGCTCAGTACTCCCACAGCACACCAAGCTGTAACACAGGCTGGGCTCAGTATGAATTTCTCGGCGACCAGAGAATAAAATGTCACGGTTGTGCAATATTCATCACAACCAAGATCCTGAGCTAGGGCGCATCTGAAGATGAAGTGCACAAAACAAGAACAGAAGAAAACAAGACAGCCATCATCTCTTCTGAAACTCTTATGTTAGGCTCAGAGCATACATGTCGGCTAACTTCACCATACGTTGCCCTGTGGGGCATCGGCAAGCCCTCACCTTCAGCCGCCCGTGCAGCACCTCAAGACAGTTGTTGACGCCAAGGGAGAGGGAGAGAAGTAAAACCCCACGTGTACCTGGGGACACCTCTCATCGCAATCCGCTCGGCTGCAAGGACTTTCTGAAACCCCTCAGCTGCGCTCCAAATGGAGTTTAGCAGTGACTCCCTACTTTACCTCGTGCTCTTAAACATCACAGTGTTGAAGGGGCTGCCTGAATTTGCCCTCTTCGGGTTTTTTTTCTGTATTAGCTTTGAGTCTAGTATTACACCCTGTTCGATTAGCACCAGGAATCTGGAACTGCATGAAGGTGAGTGGAGCTTTGCAGTAGCTAAGCAAGCCTTAGGTCGGGGCTCCCATGGTTTTAGATATCAGATTTCTGCCCTTGTAAAGGAGAAGCGGTGGGAAACAGGGCTGCATGAAGCGGTCCTGCCCATGCCCGTGCCCGTGTCTGTGTCCGTGTCTGTGCCTGTGTCCGTGCCTGTGTCCGTGTCCGTGTCTGTGTCCGTGTCCATATCCGTGCCCATGCCCGTGTCCATGTCCATGCCTGTGTCTGTGTCCATGTCTGTACCTGTGTCCATGTCCGTGCCTGTGCCCATGTCTGTGCCCGTGCCTGTGCCTGTGTCCGTGTCCATGTCCGTGCCCCTGCCCATGTCTGTGCCTGTGTCCGTGCCCATGCCTGTGGCCGTGTCTGTGCCTGTGCCCATGTCCTTGTCCGTGTCCGTGTCCATGTCCGTGCCCCTGCCCATGTCTGTGCCTGTGTCCGTGCCCGTGCCTGTGGCCGTGTCTGTGCCTGTGCCCATGTCCTTGTCCGTGTCTGTGTCCGTGTCCGTGTCCCTGTCCGTGCCCATGTCCTTGTCCGTGTCTGTGCCTGTGCCCGTGTCCATGTCCGTGCCCATGCCTGTGTCCATATCCGTGCTCGTGTGCATGCCCATGCCCGTGCCCGTGTCTGTGTCCATATCCATGCCCGTGTCCATGCCTGTGCCCGTGCCTGTGTCCGTGTCCATATCCATGCCCGTGTCCATGCCCGTGCCCGTGCCTGTCTCCATGTCCATGTCCATGCCCATGCCCGTGTCTGTGCCTGTGTCTGTGCCCGTGCCTGTGTCCGTGTCTGTGTCCATATCTGTGCCCGTGCCCATGCCCATGTCTGTGCCCGTGTCTGTGTCCATATCCATGCCCGTAAATCCCACCATGCTCGTGCCCGTCTCCATGTCTGTGTCCGTGCCCACGCCCATGTCTGTGCCCGTGTCCGTGTCCATTTCTGTGCCTGTGTCTGTGCCCATGTCTGTGCCCATGTCCGTGCCCGTGTCTGTGTCCATCTCTGTGCCCGTGCCCATGTCCATGCCCGTGCCTGTCTCCATGCCCGTGCCCGTGCCCATGTCTGTGTCCGTGTCACTGCCTGGGCCCGTGCCCGTGTCTGTGCCCACGTCCGTGCCCGTGTCCATGCCCGTGCCCACGTCCGTGACCATGGCTGTGCCCATGTCCGTGCCGGTGCCGGTGCCGGTGCCCGTGTCCGTGCCGGTGCCGGTGCC